>JAZHYW010003334.1:0-111612 GCA_037355805.1 Ixodes ricinus
TCATGTCTTTTCGACCGAAATTAGGGGTTATTCTTATACTTTGGTGCTTTTGAAGCGCCGTAGGAATATTTTTTGTGTGTGTTTTAGTTCGTTTTTGTCGCTATCGGACTCGTTCACCGCGGCCGCGTTGCTCGCTCGGCTCCATGCAGCGCTCTGTGTCGCGCGCCGTGCCCACGGCGGTAGCCCTTGCAAGAACGGATTTGTTCTACTTTGGTGCTTATGTAGCACGGTGTGATTATTCTTTGTTTTGTTTTGCTAGTTTCTTTATTGTTTTTCTTTGGCGGATTTTCTGCACTACGGCCGTGTAACCGTGTTGCTCCATCGCCTCCATGTCGTACGTAGTGCCTTCGAGGTTCGTTCCTGTGCAGAAACATACCGCACGGCTCACCGAGTGTGCAGCTTGCGAAAAATGCGGCGCATTTTTCATTAGCCCAAGCGATCTAGAAAACCGCATGTACGCGATTTGGCGAGCGGCGAGACGAGCGACGGCGACCCGCCTCGCTGCCGCTCGGTCACTCGCGCGACGAGGCAAACCGCATGAGAGCGACGGGAGCAAACGACCAAGGCAATGAACGCTAAGCTTTCTAGAAATTCCAAAACCGAGCTACGCGACAGGCGGCAGGGAAGGGTGAACCGCGTGCGTAAGCGATCTAGCAGCGACAGCGACGGGAGTCGGCGACGAGCGGCGGAGATTTCTCACGGTCGCACGTCGCGTCGCTCGGTTTTGGATTTCTAGAAAACGTCGCGTATCGCCTTGGTCGCTTGCTCCCGTCGCTTTTATGCGGTTTGCCTCGTCGCGCGAGCGACCGAGCGACAGCGAAGCGGGTCGTCGTCGCTTGTCTCGTTGCTGTCGCCGTCGCTCGTCTCGTCCCGTCGCTCGCTAAATTGCTTACATGCGGTTCAGCCTTTACACACGGTACTCGGCGGCAACAAGAAAAACGGCCCGCCCCCGAGATCAACGCTTCTTCCTCTTCTGTTCAACGAAGCTTCTTCAACAATATGAAATTAGCACACACTAGCAACGGACGACCGCGTACCCAAGCCAGTCGAACCTCGACCTCGAAGATAGCGGATCGACGGGGGCGCTCCCTGGCAAAATCGAACCTGCAGGCTCAGTGAATACCACCTATTCTTGCAGTTTTGTTTTAAAAGAAGACGTGAAAGCTACAGTTATGCGGTTTGTGCGAGTGAGTTAGTTTCAATTAGAAACTTGCTGAGCGTCGTCTAAAACCCCTCAATCAGTAATTTTTAGAAAGACTTTGAGCGCGTGTGAAGCACAGTAGTGCGCTGAAGTTACCACTCGTGGAGCAGGTACAAGGCTGGGGCTACATAAGAGACGGAAAAATTGCGCAGGCGCCTTACCGAAACCGCTAGCCTTGTACCTGCTCCACAAGTGGTAACTTTAGTGCACTACTAGGCTTCTCACGCGCTGAAAGTCTTTCTAAAAATGACTGATTTAGGGGTTTTGGACGACGCTCAGCAAGTTTCTAATTGGGATCATAAGTCTATTTTCACTAATTGAAAAGTTAAATAGTGAATTTCAATTAATTAGCCGAATTATCGCAAAAATTAGCCACCCACATAATGCCGCCCTGTGCGTATAGCTCACTCGCACAAACCGCATAAGTGTAGCTTTCATGGCTTTTTTTAAAAACAAATCTGGAACGAATAAAAAAACACCCAGTATGTCTAGGTTGCTTTATTTGATTGGGACATATCTGCCCTGATATGGAAGGCAGATATACCTCTGTCTGGCAGAACCCAGATATGGATATATAAAAAATTGGGCAGATCTGGCTAGATAAGCCTTATATAAACTGATGTGCCTGATATGGCCAGATATGCCCAATTTTTTATATAACCCTATCTGTTGTTTTTTATATAAGTCCAGATCTGCCATTTTCGTAAGGGACGTCAAACATGGAACCAAATTTCACTTGTCGTTCAATCTTCAAAAATCGCAATTGATTAATTGGTCCAATTATCCGGAATAACTTCACTTTAAGGATGTTAACAATAGTTAACCAATTACATGAGACTCATGCAATATAGATAAATCAACTAGTGTCTTCGCAAGTACTATGACTTTTTGCTTGCACGACCGAAACGGGACCATATATCATTATCAGGGGATATATTTTTACCGATATATGTCGTGACCGGGCTATACATGGCAGTATTTGACCTTTTATACAGCGATATATGGCCGTATCTGCACGCGTATATGGCGATATATAGCCGCACTTACGCACTTATATGGCCATATATGGAAGTATTCGCCCACTTATATGGCAATATCTGGCCGTATTTCTCTACGTATGGCAATATATGGCAACATTTGACTCCCTGTTATTGTCATATATGGCCAAATATAAAATATATCCGGGCCATATATGACATTTTCGTACGGGGAGCCTTTGAAGCGTGCTTTTGAGCGTGCGCCCTTGTATGTCGTGACTGCGGGGCGTGAGCCTAAAAGCATGCTTTAAAAGCTCCGGTAGTGCGGTCGGCGGAACGTGGCAACGGTTCACTAAAAGTCCTTAGTGGTTAGAAACTACCGTCGTCTGCTACACACGATGTCTGTGCGAGATCCCTCTGAAAGAAGCCGCACTGTGGCATCCCTGTCTTGTCGCACGCTTTCAATGGCTAGCAAGGTTCCAACAATTGTTTTATATAGTACTTTCATTTTTATTCTCCAGAGAAAGATACCCCCCGGAAATAACTGGCCCCCGGACGGAACTGAGGGCGGGCGCTGCTTTCGAATCAATAACTGCATGTCTGGGCTGTGCTGCCTAACAGGAAGGCCTACATGGAAAGCCGTCTCTGTCACTCACACCTGTCAGCCTTTGCGTGAAGTGGGCCAAACGTGCTCCCCTCAAGTGGATATCGAAGGCCGCTACTCAGGAACGTGTCCATGCAGAAATGGTAAGGTAACATCCGCCATTCTGTGTGTTTTTCCCCATGTGCATGCACAGGTTTGTTTCTTTGATCGCTTGTTTACAGACTTAAAGAAAATATGACTGAACGATCGAATTTACAAATAAAAAGAATATTTAGAACTGACTTATATCCTAGTTACACTAAAAAAAACAAAAGTACAAACAAGTCATTGCCCTAAAAACATAGAACTTCACCTTCTGTACATCAGGATTACGTGATCTTATTATAGTAAACACATATGCACTTTCCCAGGGTCTCCTCATTGGTCCACGCTCATTCTTTTCTGTTAATGACCCTGGGCTTCAAGAATGCCCTCTCAATGTTAACACTGGACACTGGCAGGCTGAGGAGATGAAGTGCTGCCTGATCCAAAATGGGCCAATCAACCAAATGTTACTAGCAACAGAGACACGGTGCGACGCTTTAAAGCACAACATATTTGGGGTACTCACTAAGCTCTGGCTGCAGATCTTGCAAGAAAACTAAAAACCTTATACTAGACCACACCCGAACTTTTTTTTTAGGACCAGGAACTTGACACACTAAGCCCGATCACAGAAAGGACACTGATGTCCCGGAAAGGCCAACCCAAGACCTTTTAATGCGAATATTAATGCGAATAGCATTCTTTGGCTACTTCACGCACTTTTTGCCTATGTATCTATCTATCTGGCTATCTAACCTCTTACGCCGCGGGTCGATAAATAAATAAAAAAGACCGGCGCCGGCTGGGATTCGAACCGTTGACCCTTTGATCAGCAGGCAGACGCGCTAACCACAGAGCTATGAAGGCTTTTTTTTTCTTTATTCACAGAGCTATGAAGGCAGCCATTCAACGCACTCTAAACGGTTGTTTATATCTTTACCATAGGATGCGCTTTTACAGCTCTGTCATAGCTAGCGATGCGCGCAGTTCCATGCACGAGGGCTATTCCGCTCTCGTGAGGCTGAGCACGGCCGCTAGCTCACCCTCTCCCGCGCTCGGGAGAGGGTGATGTAGCGGCCGTGCTCAGCCTCACGAGAGCGGAATGAGCCCTCGTGCATGAAACGCGCGCGCACCGGTAGCTGTGACAGCGCTGTAAAGCGCGTCCTATGGTAAAGATATAAACAACCGTTTAGAGTACCGTTGGTTGAGACTAGCTGAGACGCCAGAAAGTCTGGTCGGTACCATTTTGAGTGTTTGTGCGTATGGCGCGTGCTTTGCTCGCCTTCCTAAGTGACACAAACGCACGTGCTGGGCTGCGGAGATCGTGCGCAGGGCTGTGAAAGTGTCAACAAATTTAGAATCGCATCAAGAGTGGGCTGGCGTATCTAGAGTGTGCCGGCCACCTGACGAACGCGCATAACTCCGCACCGTTTGATGCTATTCTGCATTAACGTAGATAATCATTCCCAAAGGATGGGTTCTGCTGATATTTTTGTTGCATGTTAAACCTTGGAAGAGGGCAAGCACGAAGAGGTCACACAATGTCGAACCTTGCAACGCCCTCTCTCCCCTACCCCCCCCCCCCCACACACACACACCCTCCTTCCGCCCATTCGACGCGACCCTGAAACATTCACAATTTTCGATTAAAACTGAATTTTAGAGTATAGATTCGGCTTGTTTTTATCGGTTTTTATTGGTTTAAACCAAAAATTCCGAACCTAAAACCTGACCATTTTCGGTAAAAACCGAATTTTCGAAAATGGATTCGGCATACTTTTATCGGTTTTTATCGGTTTCAACCGAAAACTCCGAACACTAGGTATAACATACGGGATGCTAACAAATCTTCCAGAAGAATACCTTCATCTTCTACTAGAGGAAATTTACAGGGTCTGGGATGATGGCAGCCTACCGTTCTAGTGGAAGTAAGCACTAATTTTTCCAAGCCCAAATCCAAGGAAACAACCCAACTGCGTAGATAACTTTAGACCCATATCCCTAACATCGTGCGTAGAAAAAAATAAAAGAAAAATGGTTCTCACCATGCTGGAGTAACATGTCGACAGCCACGAAGCCTTCCCAGAAACCATGACAAAATTCAGAAAACACGCATGCACGCAAGACGTAATGCTAAGACTTAACAAATATTTGACAACTCAAGCTCGGCACAGCTCAAGACGTTCGCATAAATTGACATGGGCAAAGCGTTTGTCAGAGGTTTGCACACCGCCATACTTTAAAAACTTAGAGCTTAACCCCGGCTGTAAAAGTTACACTTATATTAAAAACTTCCTTTCTAACCGGACGGCCAAGATTAAGCTGGACGATTTAACATCAGAAAGTCACCCCATCACCACAGGAACCCCACAAGGCTCCATACCCCCGCAACCCTCTTTAACGTATAGTCATAAAAAATCTGCCCATACAACTGAACTGAACCTCATTCAAGTACTGGAACATAACATTTACGCAGATGATAAAACAGTATGGACGACAAAAGCATCTCCAGAAGAACAGGAAGAAATAGTGCAGACGGGCATAGACATCTTTCATGATTATACACTCTACATAGGACTCAGCTGCTCAGCGGAAAAATCCGAATACGGTGTGGTTACCCATGACATAGCAAGCAGAGCATCCAAGTATAAGGGTATGGTCAGCTTAACAATAACAGGGAAGCCCTTACCCCGGAGATATTCCATGAGAATGTTGGGATTCTTCCCTCGGGAAGTCGGCACATTTAATATAACCATAAAGAGGTTAACTGGACAGGCAGAGCAAATCCTTCTCATGATACATAAAATCACGAGACAAAGAAGATGAATAAACACGAACTTCGTAAGGTTATCAAAGCACTAATCTACTCAGGGTAATGTACCACTTGCCATACATTTCCCTAACTAAAACACAGCAATCCAAACTCGAAGCAGCGCTCCGAAAGGTCACCAAACTGACGCTAGGAGTACCCCGATACGCAGCTAACTATAGAGCGGAAGCCACGGGCCTCTTTAACTCACTCAATAGTAAAATAGACATACACAATATGGGGCAACTGCAAAAATTGGAAAGCTCACCTCAAGGCCGAAAAAACCTCGAACACCTGGGCTGCAATATAACAAACCTTACTCGCATTCCACTAGAAATTGCACATTGGAAGCGACTACCCAGAATAAAAATGAACCAATTCCTAACAATACGCATCAATTAAGATATATAAATAAAAAATCGATAGAGTAAAATGCCTAGAGAAAAAGGATCCAATGGGTCCCAGGACACCAGGGACTGAGAGAAAATAGCCGAACTCATCCGCGAACCGATTCCGCATCTGGCATGGAAGGCAGTGCAATGAACCGAAATTGACAAGAAATAATTTATATAAAGTTAGAAAAGAAACTCTTAGGGATAGACGCAAAGCCTCGACGTTTCTACCCTCACGCCCACATACTCATTCAAGAGAGGAAGCATCGCTCATACGTAAAGCGCAAACACACACTCTACTTACCCCGTGCCACGTTCATCACATTAACAATGCTTCAGGTCGACCCATCTGCTCCCATAGCGGTGGGTACCCCTGTAACCAATATAGACTCTGAGACTGCCCTGCAGCCCACAAGAGTCACTATCGGTCGCTCACCCATCTACCCCGCCACCTCTCCCCAAGCGGCTGGGAGGAACGGTCCTCTCCCCCTTTAGAGCTTCAAAAGCTGTGGTTGCTGCCCCTCGTTCATCAGATTCGGAAAGTGGTGGACAACGGAGGTTCGAACACAGTTACCTAAGCCCGGAGCATCTTCAATCAAAACAAATTTTCTCTCTCTCTCTCTCTCTCTCTGTCTCTCTCTCTCTCTCTCGAAGCAAATGTCGAATAGCGTATTATTCGAAAATTCGAATAGTTGCAGAAACCTAATCGTCCCGGCACTCGTCGTCTCTGTACGTTTGCTATCGCCAACTGAAAAAATCACGCACAAAAAAAAATGGTGAATTGCTAGGCAATTGTGTTGCATATGTGAAACGTACTAGCGTCACAAACGTTTAGCGATACCCTGAATTTCCAGGCGCCTACGTTCAAGGCGCTTTTCGTCAAATAGTTTAACGCGTATACCATGCGTACACCTGATAGTTGTTCCTCGAATGAAGCGATACTACCGTTAATCGGGCTGATAAACCTGGCGATCTTCAAAAACTTTCCAACCCAAGAACTCTTCTTCCTCAGTGCGCACCGGTGGTCGAGCTCCTCCTCGCCTACCTCACAACTCCGGCCTACCCCTTTGGTCACACTACCCCCCATTAAAGGGCAACTCCAGCCAAAACTCAAAATGAAATGAATTACTGGTATCGCTGTAGTGACACAAAATACGACCCCAGCCAAAATATTACGTCCATGGGACGCCGCATTCTCAACTAATGCCGATAATAAAAATGCGACCCGCCGCGAGCCGCTGCTCCTTAGCGGGCGGCCAGCGGGTTGCCGATCGCTAAAGCAACATTGGGCCGTGACGTCAGTATCGTTCTCTTTTTTCCTCCGGTCTCGGCGTTGCGCGGAGTGCGCTTCTCTGAGCCGCTACCACCGCTACTTCGGATTGTGATCGGCGTGTTTAGCCGTTGCTTTTATCTGTAGCCCGTGTAGATTCGGTATAGCTTTTTTCTTTATTTGCCTGTGAGGACTCCAAGGCTCGTTTTAGCAAGCAACTCGGTGCGCCCAAGACTGCCCAGCTGTTCCTCGAAAGATGCCGAGTGCAACTTGTAGCACTGTGGGCTGCTCAAACAACCTGCTGCGCAACACGGAGGGGCTTTTTCACAAGTTTCCAACGGACCGGAAATTGGAGCAGGTGTCGATGAACGCTGTTCGACGAGTGGACTTTGGACTTCGGCTTTTACGCGCCCGAGGGAAAAAGAACGAAAAAACAAACGTGTACAGCCCAGCACACGTGTGTTCGGGCGCCGCGGCCCGCGTCGGAGAGTCTCAAAGCTTCGTGTCTGGGACTGACCCAAATATGCCTCCTAGGTATGGCACCCTCACACGTCTCTAAATATTGACAAGTAGAAAGAGTGCAAGAATATGCATTACGATTCAATTATAATAAATTGAAAAGAAACGAATCTGTGTCGTCACTGTGCGAGAAAGCTTAACTAGAGTGCTTTTCCTGAAGGCGCTAAACAGCGAAGCTAAAGTTTTTATACGCGCTACTGAATGGCGATACTAAAACATGCTTCAAGGTATTTAACACCGCGCCTGGTCCGAGATACCCGAAGCCTCCACAATAGGGTGCCGATTCCGTATCTTTGTCGTATTGGCTCTTTTAAATTTCCTTTTTTTTTCCCCTACGGACAATCGACGAGTGGAACAATCTTTCCTAAGTACCCGTAAAAATCGTCATCAACCGAATAATATTTAAAAAAAATATTGTAAGGCTGTTTGTAAAAAAATTACTGTTTTGTTTTGTTCGGTTGTTTGTTGCTTTTCTATATTATTACTGCGTATTCCTTACATTTCGCTATTTTCTTGCATATGTCCTTGTGCAGTGAAATGTACCTACCGCTCCTGCCACAACCTCCAAACGGAGGTCAGCAGAATTTAAAAAAATAGCAATAAATAAAAATATCAACCGCCTTCGCTTTATCACCTGACCCTGCTCACTGCGAGTGGTTATGGGCGGGAGGGCGATCGCGTCGAAAACGATGGACGTGCGACTGCTCCAACAAGCAGGCTGCCTCAGCCGCTTTGTCAGGTCAGGGGTGAACAGAGCATCGTGTGCAAAACGCGACATTCATTAGTTGCAACACATACGAGGTGGGAATAAAAAGCATGACAAGTGCACCATTTTGAAGGCACAAAGTTACTGTTCTATGTATCTTCCAGTAAAAAATAAACAATACATTGTATCACACTTATTTTATCGACAGCACCCCACGTTCCACCTGCGTGGCATCGAACTTTATTGCAATCAGTTTGAAACTCTCGTGCTACTTTTAACTACACTCCTCCCTCCGAATTCTTAAAGCAAGCACGCGACATGCAGAAATAAAAAGAAAATACAACTATAAATATATTTATTTTGCTACTTTGTTACACATTAACGAAAGACAGACATACCAAAATCACAAACTTCTCATAAACCTTCGTGTTTTCTGTTTTAGGTGAATGCTTCCGTGGTAGGTGCAGACCCGGAGGTGGTCAAAAGGAACAACAAATAAACTTTGGTTGAAGAATGTCTTTACTGTGTTTTGTTTTGCGTGGGAATCCAACTGTCTCGAACGAGGCAGCGAGAGATCCTGGGCGTTTTGGTAAGTTCTGAGCATGTCATAGTTTCCTCAGTTAGTTCAAACAAATTTTATAAAAAGAAAAACTTTTGAAAAAGCAATTTTCGCAAGAGATTGTAACAAAAACAGTTCCAAATTGATGCTTTATGTCTGGGAATGCTGCACTCATGTAGCTTCATTGTCGCTTTAACCCGAGTGCCTGCAATCCGACAGGTTTGTATATGCATATACCACGTGTATCAAAGAAAAAAAAATGGGAACCTTTCTGAGCAATCGCATAACTCGGCTTCGGAACGTACCGGATTAAGATTTTGTACAAAGGTGGCCAAAGATGATTTATTTCGGTCATCAAAATTTCAAAGCCTTGACTTACCTGAGTAAAGAGTTAAAAATTAAGACCTTGAATTCGGTACCTACACTGTCCGTGTGCCAACGAAAACATAAGAATCTCCGAGGCCTTGACGAAACACGTCTAAATGGGGCAACAGTGGACAAATGGCGGCAGATAAATTCACATATAGCTGAAATAATATAACGTGAGCATTTCATAGGGTTATAACGTACGCTATAGGTTCAGCTGCCACTAGTGTTTCTGTTGCGAATTGAAAGAGACAGCAACCAGTCTGGAATTGACATCCGGTAATATATTTTTATGGAAAAACGAGTGCATTTTTTCCCCGCGCTTGATCAAGAGCATAATATCAAAAATAATTCTTATGCACTAGATAGCTTGGAAAATTTTCAATCATACAAATAAAACTATTGGTCGGGTACGGTGTTTTTTTGTTTGTTTTTTCAAAATCATTGCATTAAACACAGTGCTAAAACCACTTCATGAACGGATTTGTCTACACTGCCAAACACTTTAAGCGCGAACATGGCGTGGGCTATTTTCTGCATGGGAGATTTACGTGCCAAATGAAAGAGGAACATCTGAAAAACCAAGAAAGACGGCAAAAACTACGCAGTAACAATGGATCAGCAACTCCCTGTGCATGTAGACGATCAACATAACGTAAAGGCCAAGTAATATATAGTCCGATTTGCGAGCAAAAAAATAAGTGTTGTTTATTCTCTCTGCTCATGCATGTGGATGAAGATGCTTCTTTTCTAAAACATCGCCCGCAACAACATGGGTCCGCCCATGCTGTGGAAGATCTTTCGTTTCCTAAGGTCCTTCCAGAAACATTTGCACCCAGTCAGTCACTGTTGTCTTCGACACACAATTTTGTCCCCATACACCGCCTGCATTTTGCGGTGAATGTTGACTCGACGGCACTCTTCCGCTGTTAGGAACTGAATCGCCACTTGCTGAGTCATTTTGTGTGATTGCCAATCATACCAAAAAACATTTAATGGTGTCCAACACAAGACAAACATGCGATGAAAACGAACGCTTGCTCGCTTCTTTGATTTCTGCTCGACATGAAAATTGCAAATCATCGAAACACTTCTGTACCGATCTTTGGCGCGGCACAGACGCACTTGATTTTATTATGTTTCATACCTTACTTACTCCAACAAAGTTTGATCCTTATATAAAAGTCCTAGAGAGCACATTGCCCTGGTTTCAAGAAGATGCAATATTCCTCTAAAACTATATGCACTATTAACAGCACATAGCGAGTGCTAAATATGCAGGTTCACGCAAAGGCCATGGCAATTATAGGATATATGGTTGATTAAAGTTTCACATATCGTAGTAGTTCTTTCATGAACAAAGTCAAATCACTTTACTTTTCAACAGATGATATGCATCTTAATACCATATTTTCCAGTGTATAAGTTGACGCATTTTATCGCAAATTTCCGTCAGTGCGTCTTATATGCACTCTTTTGAAGTTTGGACCTTAACTGTACAAGGTATATTGACATTTATGACGAAGGAGGAGCGGCTCCCGTCGATGGTTTCCTCTTTTGGTGGCTCCGTGTGTGGCAGCACATGTCCGCGGCTCCGGGGAAACCACATAAAGAAGTGCAACTTATATACTAACTTTTTTTTTTTTTACGTGTATAGGAGGCTGAGGTTAAACTTACAGACCGTAAAGGATCCTACTTGCTATTTCCAGATGAAAGACAACACTGCAAAACAAGAACGTCCATTCAAAGCTGAGAAGTTTTATATTACCAGTCACAAACGGATCGCAAAAGCATTTTTACACAGCAATACGAGAGACTGAAGCTCAGCAGAAACTCACCAGGGTAAAAATAATGCGACATGCAAACTGTATCACCCACACGTGAAGCTACAATTTTCTTCTTGGCCAGACCGATAACCCAAACTGCGCTATATGTAACTGCAAGGATTGTCGAGCGTTTATTATGCAATGGCATTGAGTACCGAACTCAACGAGAAGACAAAAAACACGCTTCGACAGCTGGATCAACGACCATTTACTGTGGCAAAAGGTCTGGACCCATGGAACAATTGGCGGCAACAACGTAT
This sequence comes from Ixodes ricinus, assembly GCA_037355805.1. Classification (NCBI taxonomy): domain Eukaryota; kingdom Metazoa; phylum Arthropoda; class Arachnida; order Ixodida; family Ixodidae; genus Ixodes; species Ixodes ricinus. The sequence continues at coordinate 11,574 of JAZHYW010003334.1, forward strand.
CGTTTTAAAGTGCTCCAAAAGTACGTCGAAAATACTGGCCTTCAATATCAACTTTAAGTGCATGTGTGTGCGATGTGCTCGCTTCTGCGTGACGCTCCTCTTACTCTAAACGTCTGTTATCCTCTCTACCCTTTCCTACGGAGAAGCCAGCTAGAGAACACAGTCCAGCTTACCTCTCTATGTTCTCATTAAAAATCTTTCTCTCCCTAGTGCAGCGACCACAGCATATCCATAGCGAGCGACACTCATCAGAAGTGACACCGCATATATGCTTCCCCGCCGTCCCAAATCTGCCGGTAACGCGACCTAAAAGTTCTCCCTCGTAGGGAAATGGGGCTAACTTTCTGCCGCGGTTAAAGCTAACCAACTTTCAGCAAACCGGACCAGAAGAGGCACGACAAAGGCAAATATATAATCACGACTTTCAATATTTGGGCCGGCGAACTATAAAGCCTCTTCGTCGTGCCATTACAATTTGAAGTTCTTAGCTACCCGGCACATAGAAAAGGGACCATGTTGTATAACTACACAATCAAAAGTGATTGACTTCACAAAAGCCCGTGTCACTAGTTTTTTTAGTTTTTTTTTTACAATAAAGCAGTTATTTAGATAAAAATACGCTCTCGTTAATAAAATAGTAAGAATATTATACGTCACGCACTTTTTTTTTTTAATACGTGCCACCATGAGGCGCCGTCATGGCTGGCATATTGTTTAATTTTATTTTGCATCAAGCTTTTAGAATTATGATGAACACGAGATGGCTTCTGCTTTTAAAATTTCCATTCGTGCCCGCATACAGCAGTCAACATCGTATAAAAAACCTCACAGCTCCGCTCTACGAGTGCCACGAGTAAACGTGTCGAAAATGGCGTGGTCAGTTTTAATATTTTAGTCAACGTCGTCCTTGTCGTATACTAAAAGATCCTTCAAAACATTTTAAGCCCAGAGAAACTTACACGTGATAAGAAAAATGTCTATACGACAACTGAGTTCGTTCTATTTTGAACTAAAGTAAATGCGAGAAAACGTTCCTGAGTGTAGCCTGAAATATTCCCGGACTGGAAGCGAAGGAAACAGGAGCAGCGCTCGTAAAATCCCACTTTCTTAAAATGCTGGCGGATTTAAAGCGTTTAATTGGTCCTTCTCTGCGAATATAAAGCAAGGTCGCTACCAGCTCCTCAACGAAGCTGGAAAAATAGGTCAAACCACAGCCATGAATGCCTTTATCTTTGCTCTCATCTTGGCGACGATCGTGGTTTCTTTCGGATTATCAGTAAGTGTGTCGCATGTTTTCGGCCTCTCCGATCTTCTGTATGGAGTCTCCCATCTTCTGTACACGGAGCTATCCCAGCCGCAGCCCGACCAATGACGCCGGCCGCGACAGAACGCCGCTCTTTGCCCACTTAATTTCGGTTTGAAAACGTACAAGGGAGGCACTACTCTTTTCGTAGCCTACAGTGATGTGATTGGCCTAAGCCATTTTGGCGCACGTTTCGGAGCAACCAAAACAGTGTTTTGGAGCAGCAAATGTGGCCTTTGGAGCAACCAAAACAGTGTTTTGGAGCAGCAAAAGCGGCTTTTGGAGCAGCCAAGACAGTGTTTCGGAGCAGCAAAAGTGGATTTTGGAGCAGATATTCTTAGGAAAATAAAAATATTCGTTTTAAGTGCTGTACAAACAAAGGGCACTTTGTGTTGTGTTGCTGATGTGACGTGTTGTGACGGAACTCGCTGCTTCTGTTTTTACTGCTCAGACATCCCACAAGTGTACAGTGCTGTAGGCATTGCCAAGCAATTTCGAAAAACCGCTTGCCACCGTTTTACTGGTTCCTGACGTGCCAGATTTTCGTCAAAAGTAAGCAAACGTAAAACAATGAGTTGCAAGCGTCCCAGCTGGTGCCTCAGTCACGCAATCATGTTCGCATGCACGTGAGGCCAACTTCGGCAGACTTGCTGTTGGGCATGCTTCGTCACGCGAGCGCAGACAACGGCTGTCCGATCGAAACTGAAACCATGCTCCTCAGCTCCATCGCTACCTTATCCCCAAAATTGTACACAAAACGTAACTTTCGAGCATGCGACAAAAACAGTCCAGTGGCGCGTGCTTGCCAGGCCGGCAAACAAGGTACAAGCTAAACACACAAAAAATAAAGAACCTGAGTGCATCGATGCAAGACATTGCGAGCCAGCCTCAAAACGTTCTTGGAGCACTTTGTGCAACGACTGAACTCGAGACAAGCAAGCGTGCTGTGCGGGTTCAGCTTGCAGACATTGCCTTCTTTGCTTTAGCTCACTTCTCTTCACCAACTTTCTTTCACAGCAGATTTTTCACGTACCGAGGTCCCTCTCGAAAGAAGGCCCACCGAGAGGAATCTAGATAAACAATACTTTGACAGAGCAGTTTTTGAATTAAAGATGGATTTTTGTAGTAACGTATCATTTAAACAAGAACAGGAATGTTGATGAACATGCGGTGGTACTTAGTTTCATCTTAGAAAGTACCATATCTGCAGTGATGTGGGAACGGCAACATTCGACGTCGCGCGACCACGGTCACTGAAAGGCACTGACCGAATATAGTTTTCCCACGGCCGTTGCTTCAGCTCACAAAGTAACTCCTGCCGCGCAAAAACATGGTTTCGTTTCACAGCATGACGGCATAGCTGGTACCCGGCACGCTAGCGTCGGAGCGTCTGCACACATCCGTGTCTATCGCTGAAAATATAAAAGAAGAGACGAGAGACGAGACCCACAAGACGAGAGCGCGAAACGCGAGATGCCGGGAAAACCATGCAAGACCGGGTGGACAATTGATGCACGGTACTTTGTCAGGTGGCCGCTTGCGCCACATATCACACGCCTGCTCAATTACAGTACTCAGTTTAGTTTCGGTTTTGAAAGGCGACCTAAATTGGTCCTTTGGAGCAGGCTTGGCGCAGATTACCCATATTTTGGCGAAATGTAGCAGGATGTAGCAGGGTTAGCCCCTTGGCGCAGTTTGGCGCAATTGGCGCAGCAATCACATCACTGCGCAGCGCATAGAACAAATTATCATTGCTCAAACTTTTACGGCATGGTTAGACCGAAGGGAGAGGTCGAACGTCAATTTTCCAGGGACCTTATGCCTCCAAAAATAAAAATGTTAAAAGTTAATCGAAGCTGTCTAGTTATTTAAAAAAACTCAATTACCCTATTTCACTTTTTTTTATAGTGGCCGCCACAAACATTATTTTAACCTCAGGGCTAAAAAAAAAAAAATCTAAGTCGATTTTTTTTTTTTTTTTTTTTTTTAGTTCATGACCAGTTGAAACCAATGGACCCATCTCACCAGGTACTGTACGTGCTGAGGGAATATTAGCGGCGAGATGTTTTGGTGGCGCCCTCCTATGGTTCCCCCTTGTGACGTCATTACCTTGCGAACAACAAGTTCGATGGTGTTTGTAAATAGTATGGTGGAAGCTTGAAATCATTGGGCTCTCAAAGAAACACTGCCAACACCGTCAAAATTGAAGTTCTTTTCATTCCTTTTATTCCGTCGATGATAAATCTCCTTTCCGACGTCATAGTCAGCGTTCGGCCAATCGTGGAAGGCCGACCACAGCGACGCCTTCGGTCGCGCACGGGGTATGCAACTGTGTGATACCACAAGATAGCACGAGATGTCTCGTGCACTGCCGCCTGCCCATAGGCGTAGAGTTCGGGGGGCATCGGGGCTCGTGCCCCCTGGAGAGATCCAGGGGAGGGCATAGCCCCCCCCCGGACCCGGGCCATGATCCTTACCGAGACGCTGTTTACGTGCCATGTAACGAGCTTCTAGTAGTGGCATGTATACAAAATAACGCCCACGTTGCCTTTATTGACAAAATACATGGGAAATGGAATCCCGGCGTGCTTTTGTTAGCTTCAATCTCCAGTTCTGGCAAAAAAATAATGCGCAGCACCCTCCCCCCCCCCCCCCCCCCTCTCTCCCGGAGAACTCAGCCTGCCCTCCGGGAACATGGAAAGTCTACGCCGGTGCGCCTGCCCCTTGTGAACTAAAGTCATGGCGACGACATGTATGCGCCGAACACTTGATGGGATCGGCATACTAAAGAAAGAAAGAGAGAGAAAGAACGTATTTAATGACCCCTAGTTCAGGGCTTCACGGGAGCATCCAATACGACCGCACAAAGTACACTGTGGTTCTGCAGCTGCAGCTGTTGGGTTGTTGAAAGGTGTGCTTCGGGAGATTTGCTTTTAGTCATAGTACTTTAGAATATGATTGCTTCTAGAGCTTTGCTTTTATGAATTAGTTGTAAGTAAGTGATGTGCTTTTACAAGATGGTCCTCTGAATCGCGAACATAGCGGTCACGACACCTTCGATGCTCGGTGCACACGCGCTGTCTCACGTGCGTGATAGTCGGGATAACGTTGGTCGAGCAGGGCTTAAAGTAGGGGGGTCTCAGGGGTCTCAGACCCCCCCCCCCCACTGATTTTACCGGATGGTCTGAGACCCTCCTCCACAGCCCCAGCACGAGTGAAATCAAAATCATATCTTGCAATAAAATAGCTTGTTTTCAGGGATGTGACACTTGGGAATGAGCAATTTGAGGGTTGCAGGTAAGCGTGGGTAGAGTCAGCAGTGGGGTTTATTTTATTTGCATCTAGTACATCTCGTCAACCCCTCGCCCCCTTCCCCCCCCCCCTTTTAGGGACCCCTACAGGAGACTTTAAGCACTGGTTGGTCGGGGTCCAGCCCTTTTGCCGTTCCCGTGCCGCTGCTGGCCTCTGTCTACCCTGCTCAGCGCGGCGCGCTTGCCATTCCCCAGAGATGGCAAAATTATTTTCAAATTGTAATTAAATTACATTACACATTACCGCAGACTAAAAGTAAGGACATTGCATTACAATTACTTTCCAAAAGTAATTAAATCACTTTAACATTATTCTTCAATATATTGAGGCAGTAATATGTGCTAATTTTATTTAGAGTATGCATATCGAAACTCCGATCTTCCTGTTTACACGGCGACAGCCTTATCCGCCTCAAAGCGAACCATACTGAAACGGGTAAGTAATTAAGATGCAATTACTGCAAAGGTGCAAGCGAGCTGGACAAGAATGGCAATAATAATCCCTGGAGAAGGGGAAGAAAGGGGACAAAGGACAAACACAAATCTAAAAGTAAAGCTTTGCTGGAACGCTGCACTCAGACGTTTGTAGAGCGTCCCATTTCGAGCTCCGTGTTCGTGGTGCCGTCCACGCAGCGCAGCAACTCCGCCTCAACCCGCGTTGATAGCACGCCTCGCACGAACGCACGCAAGTATGCACCAAACAAGAAAGTTGCTCAAGAGCCTCCTTCTTGCGATTGGCAGCCAAAGTATTTGGCAACGCGATCGCCGGCTTTCCCGCTTCCACAGAATCTCTCTTCGTCGCTTCTTCCGTCCGCTCGCTCGATCGCTCGTTGTTTGTTTGTTGTTGTTGTTTTTTATGCGAAAGCATTAACTGTCTCATGGAGCGAGCTGACGTCATCAGTTGGAAGCGCGAAAACGGCAGATAGATTTCCGCGCGCCTTCGGTTCTATTGGCTGGCGCGCGTCGACGGGACTCCCATTGGCCGCTGCGCCATGGCCTCCGAGATCCCGAAGCGCGCGCGCCAGTACGCAGCAGACGACAGAGGGAGCGGGCGAGCAGAACAACAAAGTGAGCGGGCGAGCAGACGACAGAGGGGCGGACGAGCAGCTTGGATGCTTTCGCGTTCACAACTCATAAGAAATGCCTAAATGTACCTCGAGCTTTTTTTTTTTTTGCCTGCTTTTTTGTTGATTTTTTTTTCCTTTCATTTTAGCGAAGAGAACATGGCGGTACTGAAATGCGAACACGGCACGAACAAACGTTCGTGCCGGTGTGGCCGATCGGCGGTGTTCATCGCGCGTATGCAAGCAACGAAATTTGCAATAGTAAAACGTTCTTTCGTGAGCATTTTTGCATAAAACACTGAAGCTTAATTCGATCTTTGAGTCTAATGAATCCCTTTCCCTAATGAAAATTCTCATTTGTATGAGAAATTTCTTGTGTCCAACAAACACATATGAATCATGACAAGATGTATATAGAACACATAAGAAAGACTCATACAGAGACTATATATGAATTATATAAGACATATAAGATCATTCAAGCACCATATGAGGAGCTTCTGAAATTTCTGACAAGGTTCTTATGTATCTTATATTGTTCTTCATGTATCTTATATAGTTCTTATACTACTTCTTTTATGTGTTCTTATATAAGTTCTTATACGTTCTTATATATCTTGTATGATTCATGTGTTTATTGGACACAAGAAATTTCCTCATACATAAATGACTCTTTTTCACTAGGGTCAGTGCAGCTGCGCTTCAGATACGGACCAAGAAAATTGGCTTTTATTTAGCTTTTTCTAAACTTTTCGTGCTCACACACCGAGACATGGTTCACCCTTTTTGTTCATGTGAACTTCGGGCGGCAGGGGGATGGGCGATGACTCGGTGACATTACGTAGTAGTAATACTGTCTTGAAACACCCACTGCACTTATTTTCCAAGTCGCACAGGTGTACTAGGCACTCTAAGGAAGATGCATAAGATATACACACAGAAGGTCAAAGGTAGAAACCCCAGCAGTGTTTTGCATAATACCGCATCGAGAGCCAATTAAGACACTTGATTGTAATATGCTAGCTCAGCTTCGGTAATGCATGATCAGAGGCATGAAGATGCATGCTTAGCATCCCCAGTTTCCAGGCATTCTGCGTGATCGACTCTGCTCGAGTAAACTTTTGAGCTGCCGCGCTTCTACACCGCTTTTCCCATCCAAGTCGTAGAATTCCCTTATACAAACACCCTCACTACAAACATGTTCGTTTAAAAGTGTAAGAAAGTCTCATACGCATTTTTATATGTGTGCTCAATTAGTTGGACCAGCAAAAAATATATATTCTCGTCTAATCTTAAAAAAACGTTACACCGGAGAAGCTTCCACATCAATGCCCACTGTGACAGCGAATTTTTCTAGAGTGTGAAATAATTTGACTTTACGTGGAATTAATTGCAGTGACGCATATGGAGAATCGGGTGCAGGAAACAGGTGCAGTAGCCACAGCCAGAACTGCTGCCATGGTGCGCACCTCTTGGTCTCGAACACAAACAATTTGTTTGTAGAAAACCTTGTCTTCAGGTAGTCTGCATACGTTTCTACACGTGCTGAAGTAGAAAATAACATGGCTTGTATATGCCTAGCACTGAAGATGCCCTCGAGGGTCGGCTGCAACCCGGGGCAGCCGTGACTGCCTGCCGACCCCAATCCCGCACTTCGCGTAGCCCACCGCGTCTCCCCACAAGCCCCCTTGTCCCGTCTGCTGCAGCCCCGCCAGCGACCATCGCCCAGGCTGGTGGCCGTGGATCCCGTCTCGCGGCCCTCATCTCCTCCTGCGCGCTGGCGACTCTTGGGGCGTTGTGCCGCCGAGCTCGCACCCGGCCACCCAGGCAGGCCTGTTGGAGCGCCGCTGCGCGGCCAGCACTGAGCCCTGTGGACTAGGGCCCCGCCGATCTTTGGATGTTTCCATACCAAGTGAAGCTGGATCATCATCCCACTGAAGGTAGGTGGTGTGCTCAAATCTGTAGGAATAGGAGTCGTCGCGGGCGGGGGGGTGCCTATCAAAATGAGGCTAGGGGGGCCTCTCCCAGGTGTGGTGTGTGAGGGAATCACTGGACTTCTCTGCAGCGCGCTGGCCCTTCCCCCACAGATGAGAAAGGCAGATTGGTCCCAGTCAGACGAACACGTTTTTTACAAACGCATTAAAGGGACGCCGAGAGGAGACATTTATGCTTGCCGTGGTTGCCTTATTTGTACGTAGGCGACATATGAGAGCCTAACCACCTGAACATAATTTGCGGCTTTAAATTCGTTCCTTCCGCCCGCCGGAGCCACCGATTGAGAACTGGCACAAAGATGGCACTTAAGCGCCGCAGGCGAAGGCTTTGGTCGCGCGCGAAACCGACAATCGTGCTTTTGATCGAAGCTGTACCTTTTTCTGTGGCACTGCACTTCCGGTAAACAATTTCACGTGTTCTCAACGGCGCAAATCTTCAATCGCTCACACAGGCCCTAAAAAGACTTTCTTCGGCGAACGACGATGAACGCAGTAAACGTGCTCTTCAGCACGCCGCGCCGCCAGCCCCTGCAACGCCAACGTACGCTTCCACGTGCAAGATAACTCGTCCGTGTGGTTTATTGGAGTTAAATAAAGTAACTTCAGTATAATAGCACCATCTGTTCTTCTTCAGTATTGTAATTTGGAATGCAATCAAATCGTTGAATATGTGTTCAAAATATTGCTGCAGTGGTCGCTGGACACTGACACCCCAAAAAAATGTTTCATTTTTTTGCCTTGCTATTTTATTTGAATTGTCCGAAGACTAACCATTCAATTTTTTGCTACAGTGTATCAAGTATATTTTTAATAAAGAAAAAAACGCAACTGCTCCGGGGAAACCGAAATAGGAATGGGGTGGAAGAAATACTGGCGAGGGAGATCGAACTATAGACCATTCCAAGTAGGTCGATGCAGAAAGGAAAAGACACTCCGCTAAGCCAGAGCCGCTGCGCCCGCGCTCCGCCTACCCTTTCCCTCACAGCTCGTACTGCTTCACGGAGTGCGCTGTCTAGAAAGCACGTGCGCAGCGTACGGAGCCATGTTGCTTTCGACAATGTTGAGCGCACGCTTCGATGTTTATGGCGTGTTTTCGCGCGGCCCGACGCCTTCCTGTGCGAAAAAAATCGACCGGGCAGCACTGTGCTGTGATTGGTGCAATAATAAAAAAAAAGTGAAATAAACGCCGATTCAGTGCGCGAGACCCACGCTGTCAGACAGGCCGAATGTGGGCATGGACCAGAAAGGTAAGCGGAGGGCCAGCTTGGACATTGAAGAACAGTTGCGTGACTCCTGGTCCAGCTGATTTGATAACTGCTATTTTTCTTCAGGTGGTAATTGGCACGCGGCGCCTGGTGCAGGAACGATAAATGCGCCGCCAAGAGCTGGGCGTGGGGTGTGCGCGTAATTCAGTCGTTTTGGCTTTTTTAATTGGTAATTTCCCATGAATACGTTCGTGCGAATGGCCGAACGCTTCAATTACTTGCAGAGAAATAGAAAACAGCAGCAACACACGCGAGGTCCGCTGACATCGATATCTTTTGGCGGCAAGCTGTCTTTACCTGGTCAACTCAAAACTGAAAAAAAAAATAGAAAGAAAAGAGAAAGGTAGGCATGGCTGCCAACCTTTCTTTTTTTCTTTGCTGGAAAGTTTAATGGAAGACGAGAAGGGGGGGGGGGGGGGGGGGGGGGGGCTAGTTTTAAGTCCTGACGCCGCTGTGCACAGACTGGGCTGGGGGAAGCCGAGATTACAGCAGCTTTGCGACCAAACTCTATACGAATATATATATATATATATATATATATATATATATATATATATATATATATATATATAACACAGCTATAAATTATGTACGCCACGACACAGTTTGTGCACAAATAATTTTCAGACGAGGTGATTTGAGAGGCACATCAATCTGCCAATATTGTGACAGTGGATTCTAAATCAGAAAAAAAAATAAACCGGATCCGTCGCGCTTGCTATCTGCTCGGTATTTATATATCGATTCATATTTAAATTTGAGGTTTCTGCTATTTCAATTAAAGCAGACGTGGCAGCGCAGATTTAGGCCGCTAACCGTGCAGGTTGTTCAAATGTTCCCGGCGCCCCCAGCTGCGACAACTCGAGCTCAGCGCAAACTCGACATGCCGTCATTCGGGCCATCCTGGCTTCGTTAAATCCTCAATTTCGCTAGCGCTCCTCGATTGTCGCTAGCGATCAAAACGCCGAGTTCGGCTTGGGAGCGACGGCTGCCCCAGAAGCGCGCTAAAGTACACGAAAAATGCAAGGAAAGCAGGATGCGCACGCCACCATGCCTGGCATACCGGTTAGTGCGCTTTCCTCCATGGACGAAGACAATAGGCCAGGCGCGCGCCTCTTTGTGGCAACCGTGCACACGGCCGAAGCGGCTGCGGTCCGGTAGTGACTCGGTGAACAGGGCAACAGTCCAGTACCTGGCGGTCGGTCAATTCGGGCGGGCTCTCCAGAGTATTCTCCCAAATGCCCGGATGAGGTAGGCGCTACGCTCGTTAAGATAGCGCCGGCAGGAAGCCCAGCTTGGAACGTTAATATAGGGAGCGCAGTTTTCGTATCAGCACCAGTGACAGTGAAGCACGTCATTATGTGTTCGATTTTGTGTATTGTTTCGAGATAAAGCGCCGCAGCACGTGCAACGGCTCGCGCATCTGGCGTCATGTTATCAATGAAGCCGGCCGCACAGGCAATGTAAAGACAACTGATTAGAATAAATTCAGCACGAGACGTGCTGAAATTCGTCTCTTGTCAGTTGTCGCCCATGTCGTAACGCTCAACCCTCTGCAACGCCGCCTGGTCCCCGTATGAGTCAGCGCAATGGCTGGGTGAACCTTGACGACATGCCGTCGACCACGGCTCGCCCTCAGGCAATGAACTACTAATTATGTCCCCCTTTCTCCGGCACTGGGCTGTCTTTAGTTTAGGTGCTCGCCCATTCAGAAACTCTCAACTCCACGCAAAGAACATTACTACAGGTATTCATTTTGAGTCGCCTCAAGTTCAGACGACCGGTTCCTACAACTTTACACCTGCTTGCCGTGCATTTTAATACATCTAGAGGAAGCAGCATTTTAATGCTTAGCCCCATTTTCATGCCCGGCACAAAGGATGGTCCTGCCCGACTATTTGCATATGTGGCCGACTAGAGCAACACCAACCTCTGACACATTAAAGGCTGTTCCCTCCTGATTTCTCACCAGAAACCATATCAGGCCACTCGGGCATACTAACCCCAAGTTTTGGGAAATATCTATAGCCTCTTGTGTGTTTGGGCATGCAGTGACGATCTCGGAGGTGAATAAGCTCAGACTTTAGAACATTGCTCGCACTTCGTAATGTCTCGCATGTGCACTTGAATGTGGCAGGCTGGAGCCTGGAGTGTCACAAGGTCTATTCTCTTGCCCATGTGCATTTGATGCTAAGTAAGAAGTGCTATCTGGGTATAGGCTTTGGAACACTGCTAGCATCTGTAAGGCCTTTCCCCTGCGTTCATTCATGTGCGAGCCAGTCAACGTGTCAAACAAAAGACTTCAGACAGCTGGCAGGCCTGAACGGCCAATTAGCTCCGTGCTTTTGGGTGCAAACTACCAGAACGCCATTCCAAGCAAGGGCTTTGGGGCACTACTTGCAACCGTAAGGTTTTCGATTCGAACCTCTGTGGGTTCGCATGTGGGAAGTCAGATTAACTGCTTCGTGAAAACGCTTTCAGACATTCCTGACATTTGTAATGTTTTCCAATCGTGTGGGTTCGGATGTGGGTGGCCAGCAGGTTATTTTGAGCAAGTGCTTCGGGACATTCGCTGCATTTGTAAGGTTTTTCACCCGAGTGCGCTCAAACGTGAGTGCCCAGGTCAAACGGTCTGCTGAATACTGCTGGACATAGTCGGCACCCAAAAGACTTTTTCCCCCACAAATCATTGTGCGACGTATCAAGTCTTGCATTGCAGAGGAAGACTTCCGGCGTTGCTCTTCATCACCGTGGATGATAAGGTGGTTGACAATTCCACGCTGATCCCCGGTGACATGGGTGCAGAAACAGCATCGGAAGAGGCTGTCTGTCGTGTTTTCCAATGGGCAGCATATCTCCTCCAGGCGCGCACCTCCATCACCTGCACAAACACACATCTTTGTGTGAATATTACAAAAGACAAAAATAAAAACAACCCCAATGGAGGTAGTCACAAATGCTTGAGGCACTCCTTGATGCCGTAATGAAAAGAATTAAGACACACTCGTTCAGCTATTTTAATCTAGCTAGAATGACACAAGTGAGCATAAAGTAGCTCAGAAACTATGTTCCCCAGGCCACTTTCTAGCTCAAAATAGCCATTCAGATAGGAAAAAGCGACTAATTTACAGAATGCTCCTGTACGCAGTGGACATTGCCAAATCGAAGGTTTCTTTTTGCAAACTTTTCACGGGTGTCTATAATAACTTGCAAACTTTCTCAAAGTATTACCACTCGGTTTGCCAAATTCATGTCAAGATAATCCTGACAATACAGTGGTCGACTTCTGCAGAGCTACAATCTTTTCTGTTCCCCATGACACAGTGATAGCAGATAAAAAAAGAAAATGTTTGCCAGTTGATCAACTAATGTATGTATAAACTCAGGTTCTCAAACTGGATTCCTAGGGACCCAGAGGTTTCCCAGAGTGGAGTGGGGTGTTCCCCAAGCTCCCCGATTTCCTCGATCATCCCTGCCCCAAAGAGTTCCTTTCCAGTTTAAGTTCAGTTTTAGTGGATTGGAGCCATCCACTGATGGATTACTACAAGTCAAACACAACCCCTGTACGTGCATTATTGTCTACAAGGTCAACTGGCTTCTGTGCTGCTTTATTGCATCAATGCAAAGATTAGGAGGAGTTCCTCGCCCCCCCCCCTCCCCAAAGATAGGTGTTCTTTGAGATTAAAAAGTTTGAGAATTCCTGCATTGACTAATTAATGAGAATAGTTCATAAATAAGTGTAAACTACCACTTCTGCTTCACACAAACGGTGTTTCCAAGAGTAGTGTGCATCGGAGCATAACATTTAGAGGCATTGAAATGAAGCTTTCACCTATCCTATATATCTAGAAATAATACTCGCAAGCCCTACAGTAAAAAGAGATTTTATTCTAATTTGGCCAACTCAACCAGAAGATATGTGCCGAGCTGAATCGATAAGGTTAGTAGTGCTGAGTGAACGGAAATCAATTGGCCTGATGGGCCCAATGTTACCCTGCGACACTGGATAGACTGCATTCCCATTGCAGACACACTCACCAGAGTCTGCCACTGAACGCACGGGCTCTTGCTGACCTGCTAAAAAATATTGAAAATTAGTTCTACTAGGAAATATCCGAAGCAAGGAAACATTTTATTGTAGCTGTGTGCTACGCACCGTTATGTAGCCTGTTGTCAGTTGGTACAGCCGCATGACTGGTGCCTGCATAGTTGGATATATACAACATAAACCGACTGTTACACCAAACGAACCGCGACATCGACCGAGCGACCTAATTAAAGTGGTTTTGTGCACTCGATATCCTACATGCTACATCCGGTCTCTAATTATTTTTTTAAAAGCAAATTTTGAGCATCAGCAAACGTTTGCGCATTCCCTTGACTTGCGCAGCAGCCGGCTATGCGTACCTTTCTTTTCAAGTCACTAAATAGGCTATGCCTAGAGAGTACTGGCACTTGATTCCCTGGTTTTCTTGCTGGTGCCACCATCTTGGTGCTTAGTGTAGAGTGGGGGCAATAGAGCTTAGGCAGATTCGCCCACCATCTGTTGGACGTGGTGACAACCTTCCTTCGGATGCCATTTTTGAAGGGATACTGAATTGAAACTTGAAATATACAGAACACAGCAAGAAATAAGTAGAATGGGATCAGCTAAACCTGTAATTGATAATTGCATGGTTGCATTTTAAGCGGATGTCTATAAGTTTTGTTCTAAACGACGGGATTTCGGCGAGAGCTTCAAAATCAGCCAGCGATGCATCTCGGGAGATCCAGCAAGTCCGGCGTGGCCTTGACGTCACCATGCCCTGAAGGGCCAAGCGTACCGTAGTTACAAGCTTTGCCACTTGGAGGCATCAACGCGTTACAATCTCGCTTAGTTGAAGTACCCGAGGGCTGTAGCATATCGCAGAGCCGGCGATGCTGCCTCGAGTGTGCAATGGCCGACCAACGCGAGAAGAGCGGTGGGACGAAGACGCCGCTACATCACCAGTGGCCATGATGGCCGAAAAGCGATTTGGCCTAGTCGTATTTGTATGACCCGTCTGCCTTGTCTCCGTCGTCTGCAACACGTAACAGAGCTTATTCACAAAACGATTCACAAAACGAAGTAATTCATGCTACCTTCAACTTTTGCCCGGTACGACGCCAAACTTGCGATAAAAAGAATCCGTCTTTATGATAAGGGAAATTATGAAGTAATCAACCGGGAGCTAAACGCCTTCCTTCCAATTTTTGAAGCATCATTTCTTAATCGCTCTATCAATACAAACTGGATAATGTTCAGAAATAAATTAAATGAACTTGCAAATAAATTCATCCCAATAATTACGTTCCGCGAGAATCGGCAGAAACCCTGGTTTACAAAGTCTTTAAAAAAACTAGGAAACAAAAAAACGTCTTTTCCGCTCGGCCAGGCGGAATGGAAACCCCTGCGCATGGGAAAAATACTACGCAGCTGAAGACGCCTATCTCGGTATCTATACGTAACGCAAAGCATTCCTTTTTTTATGATGACTTGCCAAAGATCTTAATTAACAATCCTAAAAAATTTTGGCAAGTTATAAATCCCCAAGAGACGCGCATCATTAGCCTGACGAACGGAACGGGCGAAATAGTCACTGACACTGAGTGCGCCAATGCTTTTAACTCGGCCTTCTTTTCCGTGTTTACCGAAGAAACCAATGTCCCTCCCCCTTTAATGCCTTCTAACGCAGTATCTACTATGCCAGCTCTCACATTTTCTGTAGATGGCATCTCATCATTAATTGAAAATATCAAACTCTCATCGTCAGCCGGCGTTGACGGAATTAACTCCAAACTTTTAAAAAATACCAAACGTATATCTGCTGTGTACATGACCATGTTGTTCTCACAGTCACTTTCTACAGGCATCTTACCGGACGACTGGAAGGTGGGAAAGGTCGTTCCAGTCTACAAATCCGGTAACAAGGACTCCCCACTAAATTACCGTCCCATTTCTTTAACAAGCGTCCCTTGTAAAGCCATGGAACACGTCATCTACACTCAAATAATTAATTTCCTGGACTCTATTAACTTTTTCCACTCCTCCCAGCACGGGTTTCGTAAGGGCTTCTCTTGCGAAACTCAACTTGCACTCTTCGTTCATGACTTGCATTCTAATCTTGACCATAACCTTCAAACTGACACGGTTTTTTTTAGATTTTGCCAAAGCATTCGACAAAGTACCGCACCAGCGCCTCCTACTAAAACTTTCTCAATTAAATCTAAACGCTACTATTGTTCAATGGGTCAAGGAATTTCTGTCTAATCGCTCTCAGTTTGTCTTTGTTAACAACCACTCATCTAACCCTCTCCCAGTAACATCAGGCGTCCCACAAGGATCTGTCCTCGGCCCCCTCCTGTTCTTAATATACATAAATGACTTACCATCGCATCTGTCATGCCACATTCGTGTGTTTGCGGATGACTGCGTTATTTATCGTACAATCACTAACACCTCTGACCAGACATGCCTGCAGAATGACCTTAACCATGTGCAAGAATGGTGCGACTGTTGGCAAATGACCCTTAATCCCAGCAAATGTAAACTTGTATCATTCCATCGTCGCCGTAACCCCTTTCTTTTCCCCTATACAATTGCTAGCGTCACCGTCGAATCTGTACAATCATTTAAATACCTAGGTGTAACACTGTCGAACGATCTATCTTGGCGCGCGCATACTAACAACGTCATATCAGCAGCAAACAGAGTCCTTGGATTTCTTAAACGTAATCTACGCCATGCCCCGAAGCACGTACGTTTACTTGCGTACAAATCACTTGTTAGATCAAAACTCGAATACGCATCTGCCATCTGGAACCCTCACCAAGCATATATTAGTAATGAACTTGAATCTGTTCAAAATCGATCCACAAGGTTCATTCATTCTGCCTACTCATACGATATCAGCGTTTCATCTTTAAAAGCAGAATCCGGCCTGACACCTCTTTCTCTTCGCCGTCGCACTTCCAGCCTCTCCCTCTTTCACAAGTTTTACTACAGCTCGCTGAATCATGCACCTTACATTGTCCCCCCATCACGCATATCTCCGCGCATTGGTCATCCACTTCAAGTAACACTCCCACGTGCCCGCACTACGACTTTTTAGCCTCCTTTTTTCTCAAGCAGCAGCAGACTGGAACGGCCTTCCCCACCACGTCGCCGCCATCACATGTCCATCCGTATTCATGGAGACTGTCGTCGACCACCTTCCGGCATGAATGTCTGTTAAAAATGCTTTTATATGTAACCCCACCCCTTATGTAATACCCCTAACGGGGTCTTTAAGGTAATAAAAATGAAATGAAATGGATCAGTTGACAGAACCTAACAAAAAATTCATATTTATAAAGCGAAATTCTCGCAAGTTTTTCGTAAGCTAGAATGAAATCCTCTGACTACGCTTACGACGTACAGCTTGAGAGGTTTATGCACTTTTATTATCAAATACACATCGCCGGCAACATCACTCACTTACATTGTCGCGTCTTTGTGTGCGTCCTCACTTCCAAGCAGCAAGAGAAAAGAAAAAAGTACTTGAAACTAAATGCCATGGAGGAGACAAACACTGGAACCATGGATACCCGAAAAAGCTACAACGACAACGATCCCACCAACCAAACGACCGCCAAGGACTATATCTAGGGACGCTGAGGCTTAGCAAGACACTCTGACGCAACATTGCGCTGACGACCCGGGACAAGACCATCTGCACACACAATCGGCTGGCTTGTTGAATGGAATATGCCCACGACCTTTGTGGACCCTTCTCGTATGACTAGTTTGAACCATGACCTCTATTTTGGGGTAAGAAGGTCAGTCTTTCCCCTCATCCCTGGCTTGTTTTCAGATGAAGAGGTGGCGAACACTCTCGTCAAAAGGGACTCTCTCCTCATTTTATATCTCCTTTTTTGTGTTATAGAGCTCAAATAAACGCCATATGAATTGCCTTCGCTCACATGGGTACGTACACTTTTTTTAGTATGTCCATTTCATTCTGACATGACAATACGGCAACAGATGTCGAGTTAGAGCAGTTGTTGGAGATACTCAATGCCGAACCAAATTGTTTAAAAGTCTGTTTAAAAGATATTTTGTGGCATTGATATTACATTGAACGTACACAATCCCCAAACCACCACAAACAAGCGTTGCCAGAAAAACCACCCGATGCTAAAACGAATGGTGGCAAACTCTGCTGTTACTTTCTTCACCAAAGCGCCTCGGTACTATGTTCAGGCTCTAAGTAATCTCTATGAGTGAGCGTACTTCCCCTTGTAGTGCTGCTCTTACTAACATGTTGTCGTCAAGACATTCCATCGAAGCTTCACAGACATCCACATCCACGAGGTTTTGGTCATTGTTTTATTCAGTTTAAAACATGTTTTCTTGTGTTATCCTACGAAATATTGGTGTTGGGAAGTTCTGCTTTAACCCACTTCATGTTTAAGCAAAGAAATGAGCTCCAGAATTTGGTTTCCGTACCCCTTTAAGGATGATCGTTCTTGGGCAAACAGCCATAATCCACTGATGGGGCTAGTTGACGTATGATTCTTAAACAAATGTGTGAATGGGCCTGCTCTGGTGCTGGTATGAAGCTCCTTTTATAAAGAGAAATAAGAAACCACAAAAGACAAACCTCAGCTTGATACTATTCATTACTAGGGGTTTCTGCAATTTTTGTCGAACCTCGATTTTGAGGTTCGACAAAACCTTCGAACTTTCACAAAAGTTAGAAGTTAGACCTATGGACAGTGTTACCCAGCTTCTACACGAATATTTCGAACTTTGGGAAACAACTAATTTAGAAAGAAATTTCAGTCGAACATCACATTGAAAGTTTGAAAAAGTCGAACTTGACGACATCCCTATTCACAACTTCTCGAAAGGCTGGCACTCATGCACTACACAAAACAACAAGAACTACACGCCGATTGCTTTGCGAAGCCAGTGGTGTCACTAGGGTCGCCGGCACCCAAGGTAGTGGCCCGCAGCGAAACCCCCCACCCCTTTTTTTCACTGCCCAGCTGCAACCCTCTGAGCACTGCACCCAGGGCAGTCAGCCAGCTCCAGCCCACAGCCCCCCCCCCTTTCACCCCTTGTGACGCCAATGCGGGGTGTGTGGGGTTCATACTGCGGCGGGGACGCTGGAGAAGTTGCAAAGGTGGCGCCGGGCCTCCGAGAGATGGCGCTAACAATGAATAAGGTCTATTGGCTATTGTTGCGATTCGACTTCCTGAGCTTTAGACAGGTGTTGAAAAGCCTCGGCCACATCGTTTTGCCCTGTCGCGAACTGTTTTAACATTTCTGAATGACAAAATACCCTTTCCTGCCATTTGAGATCAAGCTTCAAATAATTCGCAAACGTGATTTTAAGCACCGAGATGGCAGAAGTGTCGTTACTCTGAAAAGTAGCTTATTTAGTGGCACTAAGTTGACGACAACTGAAGGTTGTGATCAGCTCTAGTGCCACTAATAGCAGAAGTCAATGAGAATAGCAGAAGTTAACAAAACTGGATCAATCAAAACAGTGGTCGTATAAGTTCCCTAACTAGGTGCTCTATGATCAAACATGCAGCTACCTTTCCAATCTGGCTTTTATCCTAAAGAACGGATGACTACGTCTTCGTGCTGCATGGAACTCACCCCGCTTTCTACGAAGGTTGGCCCGCTTTGACTGCGCGTCTTATTCCGAGGTGGCTGATCGTTGAAGATTGATGGCACGTGATCCGGGTGCGTGGAATACCCGCGACGGCTGGCCTTAAAAGAGAAGAGAGGGAGAAATGTCACGCCACACTGTTTGACGGCAGCATACTAAACGGGTGCTCACGAAGTAATGGGTGCAGAAAGTGAATAGAACATTTTGGTTCCAAACAGTAAAGCATACAATTAGACTAAGGGAGATGTAGGGAAATTCAATGCCCCGTTTGGTACAAACGCAGACGGCGCATCTATGCTATGCGTGATACTTTCATAACTGAAAGGCCGTCAGCTTTGGAGCGTGCATTTAGAGTCCCTGTACGTCAAGATAGCTGGTTTGCAGGCGACAAGCTAGTACGTTAAATCTATGAATTGTATGTGTCACGCTGCGAACACCACGTGTGTTACGAGACAGGAAAACCTTCTTCAATGTACGATAACATAAAACAAACGAAGCAAAACCATAAGACACCACTGAAAGCAAACGAAAGGCTGATGGCATGACCCTGCCACCCGACTCTATCCTCTCATGAACTACTAGACTATGACGAAGAGAGATCACCAGTTCCTCGCATCTTTCTAACATTGTGCGAATATTGTCAGGACCACGAATCGTGATGCAATGCGAGGTGCCGCATCAACTTGAGCAGATAATGTATGGATGGGTGGACGGTAATGATTATACCTTTGCATCGAGCATTAGTTTGGCGTCTCTCAGCCAAGAGACATTTCCATCCCTCTGCCGTAGGTTTTTCCCTCAGGTCCTCTCCTGTTAAACCTCAGAATCTGCGTGCTTTCTGCCTGTATTTTTAGGTTACCTGTGTGGAAGTGCGCGCTGCAAACTCGAGAGTTGGACGATGGCACCCACGGCGTGCCGTCGGCCTTCGTGCGGTTCACAGCAGCAACAGCAGCGATCCACAGGCTTCTCTTCCGTTTGTGGTTCCGTTCGCACGGGAAGCGAAAAAAACGCACGCCGCTGCCGCCTCTCGCCTTGTTCCTGCAGTTCATCACTCCACACCCCTGGGTCATTTCTAGAAGCGCTGTGACGCCACTCGAGGCGAGATGTCACTGCAGTACGCAGGCAGCATCGCAACCCCGGCTGCAACGCACTCGCTTTGGCAATCGCGGCACCACTGCGGACTACGGTGACTACGGCGCGAAAGCTGTACCAGCTGGTCACACACACAGGCCACACAGTTGTTGCACGAATCACGGCGTCACGGCTGTCACGGCCGTACAGGAACCGCAGGAACGCCTAAACCTGCCAGAACGCATCCGCTTGTCCTCTTCATTCCGTGCGAATCCCCTGGGTGCAGGTCACTTGGCATAAACAATGCACTAGGCGGCGCAAGACACCGTCCATCTCAAGGGAGGAACGGGGACCAAAGGGGAGCGGTAAGAAGAAATTGCCATTTATGGTTATTAATAATTTTTAACGAAGATAGTTGACCATCAAACCAAGCTAGGCTATTATTCAGCACTAATTCCCCCAAATTCATGACGTTGTGCTTTATGTAGCTCACGGCTCACGATTGGTTGAAACTGAAAGCGCTTTTAAACACTACATATGATAACACGAACCACAAACCCCTCGAAAGCTCTCTTCTCTGCACACAATCGAATGCAATGCAGAAAAAAGGTGCCGTCCGCAGACAGCCGCCGCGAAGCGGCGTGAAACGTGAAAGCAGCGCGCGCACCCATTATTCGCTAAAACGCGATCTCTATGCAAAAAGTCGACACGCGCGAATGGCGCTATTCGCTGTCATTCGCCCATCGAACGCTCATTCCCACTGTATGCTCATTCCCCACCCGAAGGTAGCACTAGAGGTCCGAACCAGGCAGAGCTCTGGAACCAGAACCAGACAGAATTAGATGCCAAATTTTCAGCGCGAACCGATATTTTATTTAAAAGTTATAAATGATTTTCTGAAAACGTCATAAAGGAACTGCTCGAGCTTTCGAATACATGGTGCTCTATGGCGCCAGAAACCGAAACCGGGCGAAAATGGGCCCCATTTTCCATAGCGGTTCGTGCTAAAACTTTGGCATTTGGTTCGGACCTCTAGCGCTACCGTTCGGCGGAGAATGAGCGTACGGCCAGGCACAGTTTATCTTTGCAATAATAAATAAATAAAAAAGCCTGTACTTTTTAGATGCGGAGCATCTCTTGCTCAGGTCTATGTCCCGCGGCCTTGTAGTCCGCACTCAGACTACGCACGCGCAACTCTCCTCCTTCCCTCTCTCCAACAGCTGCGCGTTACTCTCTCCACTCTCTCTCTCTACCAGCTGCGTGCACTGCGCGTGCGTTCGCTTCTACTCACACCGCGCGCGCACGCGCAACTCTCCTCCTCTAGTCTCCTCTCCTTCAAGTGTGAAAAAAAATAAACGGCGAGCGTTCCAAGTTTCTCTGCCGCGAGCCGCGACGAAGGCTCGCGTAGGGGGTAACGCTAGGGCAGTCGGTGGCGCCATCTCTCGACGTCAGCATGCAACTGACTCTTTCCTCCGGAACCAACACGATGCTCCGCATCACCCCATAGTTCCCCTCGGGAAGATGGTGTAATTTTTTTAACACCTTTTACATATTTTTTTAGGGAGATTCGTTACGTCTACCATGAAATGTGAACCAGACCAAGTTATTACATTCCGCTCGCTCACTCACTAAGGAGGGAGTATTGTGGTGATCATATCACGCCACGCGCGGCGTGGCTGCCCGACGAACCTGGCCTAGCCTGCCAACCGGATATGTCCCCCTTTTCCCTTGCGGGAGAATTCCCCTCGCCTGCGGACCAAGGCTAGGCCAGGTTCGTCGGGCAGCCACGCCCGCGCGTGGCGTGATATGATCCCCACAGGTCTAGCATGCTATGTTGTTTATCAGCTACGCAAGAGGCAGTTTAATGCTTGTGTTTCTTCCGCTCTTTGCTCATTCGGTCCTGTTGAAAGCCTGAGGCACCGAAATGCCTTCGAGCTGCCACAGCATATGCTCTGCACCGCTCTCCCCACCCGATCCATACAACCAGCATTGCACAACCGCATGGAAGGGCATTCGAAAACGACCATACTCTACAACGATGCGGCACCGACGCTACGTCTTTCCTGAAGTTCTGCGACAAATCTGCAACCAGCAAGCAAAGAGTGCGACTCAGTAGGTAACTCGAGAAATGTATGACGAACGACTCGTTTGGGCCGTACGTCCACAGCCCTCTAGCAGTTCCACACGTACAGTGCGCCAAAGTCTGCAGCGACAGTACAGCACTTGGAATGGACCGGTGTGCTTACTGTTCTATCCCGCCCACACTGCCAACCAAAGAGGTCCCGAAAAGGCAAAAAATGATGTCACGCGAGCCGCCATGTCACGCTGTCGGTTGTCTTGATCCTGGCAGGGACGTCTGTCAATAGTCCTGCCACCAGCGCAAGCTTTCTACGTTCGGTAAAGCCTGGGCGTCTCGCGAGCCTAGAGTTGCGTACACAAACAAAGCGTAGCAGAAGGCAACGAACAAATGCCGAAGGCCGGACACCCTACAGACTCCCTACCGTTCCCCTAACAAGTGTTTACGACTGTCACCCAGAGACGATACACCACATGCTAGAAAAGGCCCCGAAAAAAACTTTAAACCGCATCGGCCGATTTTTAACTTTTTCCTTGCGAAATCGGGCATCAGCATTGCCCAATTTCGCGTCCACCCAGGCGCGAAATCGGGGAGCGAGCTACTACAGTGAAACAGAGTGAACAGGTCAGAGAACAGAAATCGCACGCACTAGCTTCTGAACACTTCCTAAAGAATGAAAGGCAGCTGGGTCGCTACAAAGTCGCCGAATGCAGCGGATGAAGCGGTAGGTTGCGATATTCAGAGAAAACAAATCCATGCATATCCATGAAATATTTCTTATTTATGCCATCGACGCCTCGCTGGAACCATATTATCATGCAATGTAATTTTGTTTGCAAAAAGTCAAAGCAATCCAAAATTTTTAATTCTGTGGCCAGATCGTTATCACTCAGAACGGCGGCATATCGCATAAACTTACCACCAAACACAGAAAAAGAAGGATGCTGCGTGCTTTCTTTAGCATTAGCATTGCATGAATGGAAGCCCACTCTTTACAACAGGCTTCTAAACGACAGCGTGCACTCTCAGTAAAGTATTGTTCTGCAAAAACATCATCTGCTGAAGCTATATATAAAATATATATATATATCTTTTATTGGAATGTTTGTCTGCTCCTCTGCTTGAAATAGATAAATACGAATGCATTGAAACTTGAATCAGGCAGTCACAATTCTGGCATTTTATTTTTCAAACAGAAAAAATACAGTCATTTTTAGTTAACGACGAACTGGAATGTGTGTGCATCACTGCTGCCAATAGCTTACAGACGGCGAGCTAAGCAGACGCCTTTCATCCCAACAGCGTTGCATTTTAAGGTAAACAAAAACAAGCAACCCTAAATGTGTGGAACACATAACAAACAAAAACCTTTGGCACGTGCTAGGCAGAAATGAGGTACATATACCTAGCCCTATTTGGGACCCCTATGCACTCTGGTGACACCGGAAGAAATAATATAGCCTAAAAGAGCCTAGGGTACCATGTCGGGTACAGACTTGGCCGCTTCTTCGCCAGCATGAGACAAAAGATGAGCAATTAGCCGTGCTTTCCTGATGTATCCCTTGGGACAGCTACTGCACTGGAACGGCCTCTCAGTCTTGTGGGTCTGGAGATGACCGGTGAGGTGGCTCTTCTGCGAGAAGACGATGGGGCAGAGATGACACCTGAAGGGCCGCTCACCCTTGTGCATGCGAACGTGTGCCACAAGATGGCTCCGCTGCGTGAAGGTGCTGGGACACAAGTCGCACGGGTACCTCCGCTCACCCGCGTGGCAACGTAGGTGTCTGTTCAAGTGACCCTTCTGGGCAAAGGCCTTTGCACAGATGTGACACTTGAATGGCTTGTCACCAATATTGTGCCTGTGGAGGTGCATCACCAGGTGACTGTTGCGAAAGAAGGCACTAGGGCAGAGCTCACACTTAAAGAACCTCTCGCCTGCGTGAACTTGAAGGTGTCGTTTCAGGTTGCTCTCACTGGTAAATGTGTTGGGGCAAAGGTGACACTCGAGCCGTCTTTGTTCGCCTGCGTTTGCCAACGTCCGAGCTGTAGGCGCATTGGGTTCTTCGGTGATCATTGCTCTGCACTTGAGATTTTACTGCCGCCTTCGATCCGTCCCCTTCTCTTATGTCGCGTGCCACATTACCGCCGGGAGTTTTGAGGCTTCGGAGCTTTGTTGGCTCTGAAATGTAACATAGGTACATTCAGTGAACCTTGCATAAAATGTTCACCCAAAATAGAAGAAAAAAAAATAAAAACCTAGCTGTTATACGAGCTAGTTGTTCGATTATACAGGGTGCTTGTTTTAGGCATTACAACTTCGTTTAAAAAAAAAGCCGTGAAAAGTCTCTTATGCTATCAGCGCAGACGAGTTGTACGGCCAGGGACACATAATGGAGGAAGGGGGGGGGGGCTAATTGTGGCGATAAGTCGGATAACTAACTAAAATTGGTTAATTAACTTCTTAATTGGTGAAAATAAGCATAGGGTTTACATTAGAAATTAGCCGGGCGTCATTGAAAACCACTACATAAGTAAATTTGAGCGAAAGATTTCGAGCACGGGGGAAGCGTGGTGGTGCACTAAAGTTACCACTCGTTCTACGGGTGGTAGTGCAGTGCGAAAATGCGGATGCACATGTTCCACAAGTGGTAACTTTAGTGCACCACCACGTTTCTAAGCACCTCAAATATTTCTCAAATTTACTTTAGTGGTTTTCAATGACACTCAGCAAGTTTCTGATTGGAACCATATTTTTACCCTTAATAATTAAAAAGTGAATTAAACACTTTTAGTTAATTAATTGAATCATTGTGACGATTTTCCCTGAGGCCGTAGAACTCACCTGCACAATTTTTGCGAGATCCCTAAAACAAATTTGTAAAGCACAAATAAAAATACCCTGTATTGCATGTTCCGGCAATGAAACTTAAATTGGTTGTGGTCATGACAGTCAGCGGCGTAGCCAGGCGCAGCCAGTCCGACTTCGCAAACTTCGGCTCCACACTGTCCAGGCTGCAAGTGTTGTACTTCTTTTGTTTTCAACAGAACTGCTCCGTTGGCAGAGGGGAGCATATGTGAGCATCGGGCTACGTGAGAGTCCTAAAAACGGTAAGGGAGCTTTGCAAAAAGGTTAACTTGTCTCTCCAAAAGCCACGAGTCACATATCGCCAGAAACATTGCAGTAACGTCCCTGCGAGTTCCGTAGGCGAGTACTTCAGACTCACTGTATTTCTTCCCTTCATTGACCCCTATCTCATTCAGCTCAAAGATCTTGATCGAGAACTCTCGAATTCCTATCGGCCCTGCTCCCCAAAATTGTCGCCAAAGGGGAGAAAAAGCTCGATTTAGACAAAGTCGGGAACCTCTAGGGGCGGGACTTTTGGTCTCAGAAGTGGAAGGAATGTGATGTCTCTTATTGCCCGAATGCCTCGTTCCAAATGTCTACAAACTATTTCAAATTCTGGCCACCTTGCCCGTTAGTACCGCCGAGTTGGAGCGCTTGTTTTGAACTTCACGAAGGCTGAAGACTTACAAAAAGAGCGTCCTCGTCCCAAGGTCTCTCGGGACTCGCACTTCTGACGATTCACCGAGACAGCCCTGTCAGCCAAGAAAACGTCCAATCACCTCTTTGTACCGATCAGCGACGGCCTCGTTTGAATGTGTAGATTCTGACCTAATCTGGTGTCCAACAGTCACCGTAAAGAATACTGACAGCTGTTTTTTCTCATGTTTCCTAGTGCTCTCGCGAAAGCGACATATTAGTTATATTTATGACCTCTGATAATATTGTTAACATCCTACCTCATTTCCTATTTCTGCTGAAGTCGTGAATTTAGAGTTTATTACAAAATGTATTTGAAGTGTGCAGATGAATAAACCGTATTGTTGAACCAATGAGATCAACTCAACAACATGGGCCGGCACTGGGATCCGAACATACCCTCGTCACGTCGTTCCCCCCCCCCCCCCTTCGCAGACCCCTCATTCAGCTCTTCCAGCGACACTGTCAGGTCTCTTCTGGCCTCATATTCGACGTGTTAACCACTAACAGCGCAGCTCGAAGATGAGCTGGAGGCACAAGGCACGGCACTAAGGTCTGCAAGTTCTCTCTGGGCACAACCTCGTGATTCGTCCGCCCAAACGCCACTGCTAGGCAAGAAAATTTTACATCATAATATATATATGAAAAAAAAAATGAAAAAAGGTGTGTGTGTGTGTGTGTGGGGGGTGGTGGTGGTGGTGGTAGGGGAGGGGGGGGGGGGGGGCTCTGAACGCCTAAACTCCCCCCTGGCTACGTCACTGCTGACAGTCACACGAAACTGACAACTCTCTGGCATGACAGTATGTCCATGCAGTGCAGGTACACCGTACTGCGGTACGGTGTACCTGCACATAGAACCCTACATGTACTGTGGTACATGTAGGGTTCATGTGTGTGCCCACAACCGCCTCAACGCGCGCACACACACACACGCTTCTCAGTAATTCACTTCACTGTTTTCATACTTACAGATTGCTGTCGAAGATATCTGAAGTTTATAGGCAACGTCAGCGTTGGGGAAACGTGGCGAGAGCTTTCAAAACGTTCCGATCTCGAACAGCCAACCAAACGAAATTCACAACCAGAACTGAAAGTCGTGCGCTGCTGGTCTTGCAGCCGCTGCAGCGTTCGCGGGTTCGCGCGTTCCACTTCTTCGCGTTCCGCACTCCACACATCGGCAACACCGGTCGGAGAACGAAACACGAAATGCTGGCAAAGTTCCATAATGCGTAAAATATGTCCTTAAATTCAAAAAGAACGACGCTCGACAGGTATGGAGTTTAATCAAACATTTATTTAAATTTTATTTTTAAAATATTTTTGCGAGGCAAGACATGACAAGTCAATCCAACCTAATTAAAAAAAGAAAATGCGGATAAAATGGTTTTGGTTTTGTATGTCTATCCTTCGCTACTCCGAAGAGAGGCCGCACGACAAGCTGTTGTAAGCTTCTTTGGTTGTGCGACGAATTTCCGAGGTTTTGCGCACGTAACAACAAAAACAGAATCCCGGCAATGGACCTTTTCGAGAAGCGTTCTGCGCACGCGCGAGCGCCCGATGCCAAGCGGCGGAAGTTGGCACCAAAATCGAGGGAATTCGGAAGGAGGCTGTAGATCAGCGAGTAGAGAACGTAATTGCAGCATACACATAATTGTGTTACGCAAAAAGAAAGCGGACGGAAAGAATAACAGGACGTTTAAGTGGACGCCATGGATGCCCCACTTGGACGGCGCGTTAGGCAGCCCCGCTGCTCAGAGAACGAAGAAACTGGTAGCGTAGCTCCCATTATCGATTGGTAGCGCAGGTAGGTCCCTTCCTCGATTTTAGTTCGTGCAGCCACCGCCTGGTGCCGTCGGTATGTAAAAAAGGTCCATTCTGGTGACGAAAAAATTTTTTGTTTGTTTAATTAGTCTACGTAGAGAATCAGTATTCAACTGAGGCAACGCATTTGGTTATCTGTACAAAAAAAAACAGTATATATATACATATGTTTATTTTAAAATTATGCCAAAAATAAAAATAAAAATTTGGCAGCTATAATTTATTGAGCCGCCTGCTCCGTCATGAAATATAAGTAGCTGCCAACGTTACTAGATTGTCTCAGTTGTGGAACTCCCGCGGAAGGGGGTACCCCCTCACTCACTTCAGTCCGCCTCCCGCACTGGCCTCCCGTCATATGAAGCGCCATCTAGATTTTCGTTTCATAGCTGTGTGTTCTATGTAGATCTTGAATGCCATCTAGATGCTGTGCTTCGAAACATATGTATTCCATAGAATACACTGCAGTTACCACAGCAGCCGTCTGGCGCGTCGAACGACGGAAGGCAAGTCGTGGTGAGCGAGGGGGTACTGCTCGTGCAAGCAGCGCGTCTATGAACAGTTCCGTAACAAGGCTAATCTAATAACGTTGGTGGCTGCTAAAAGTGATGTCATCAGCGTGACGTGGTCACGTGCCCACATTATAGGACAACTCTACGACATAATTCTTAAGAAATAAACAAAACGGGCTGCATTAATTTTGTTTTATTTTTGTCGGAAAAATGCTCATATGTACGGAGCAACGTTACTAAAACACTCAGTTGAGAAACTCATCCTTGAAACCCGGACCGCCCACGTCCACCGAGACCGAACTAAACTAAGACCCCTTCATGTTTCAAAAGTAGCGCAAGGTGCGTCGATGCACGGGGCACGTGCAGCCCTTGGGAAGATCATGGCGGCACAACTTAGCACTGAGCTGGATTTCAGACGCCATGTTCTTCCCAGAAGTGGCACGTGGCACATGTCTCGAGCATGTCCACAACAATGAATGGAGCCACTTTTCCCAGGATAGAGGGGCTTTCAACTAAATCAGAGCCGTATATTGGGAGAGTTTGGACAATAGGCGGAGCAAAGGCCGCCGCCAGCGCCGAAGATTCCCCCGCGCTTAGAGCGTAAACTAAATTTGTGACACAGCGTCGACCAATCAGGAGACCTCTACTCCATCTCACAAATGTCTGCAGTGAAGACAAAGGTACAGGCGCGTGAGCCTAGCTCAGCGAAACGCTTTTGTTTGTACGAGACCTCGTGCATAGGAGGCACCTTCCAAAGCCACGTGCTCGTGCCCATGCCTTTGTCTGCACTGCTAGAACAGCGTCCCGAGACTGGCTGAAAGAAAGCAGTGCAAAGGGTGGGGTGCGCGAGCGTCTTGAGATGCGGAGTCCCGCTCGGCACGGCTCAAATTATACTTCGTTTCACTTTATCTGCGAGCGAAGCCAAAGCTAGAAGCGCGAGACCAGCGCTTTTGCATTTCTCCCCAGCTCGTGCGCTCGAGCAAAGCCTGAACGCACGGAGCTTCCGTGCTCGCGCTTCCAGTTTTGCCTTCGCTCGCACATAAGGTGAAACGAAGTATAGTCGTGTCACAAATTTAAAGCACACGACCACCGCTAGGGGCTGTTTCACGGCCTGTGGTTGGCCCCGAGATGCTCGTCTATTCAAACCAATGTATGGCCAAACTCTCTCAATAAACGGCTCTGAACTAAATACGATAACAGCGCCACCCTTTAGCAACTAGTCAAAACATGAAAGTTCATTTATATTGCTACTGCAAAGTGGCACAGCGAGATGGCACCACCGGCCCTTACGCGACTTGACCTGAACCGATACGTGTAGGCATGCAGTTCCCGGAGCGGCCATTGCGGAAGAAATGGCGGCGTTGTGATCGCTATTAGTTCGGTTCTCGAGAACTGATTGAAGCCACTTTTACAGCGGAGCTGTTAATGGCTAGTTTCCCCAGTATCGTGTCCACGGGCAAACAAATGTCGACACGAAACTCTGGACAGCTACCGCCATCTATGAGCGACAGCGGCAACCAGACAACCAGTTGTCTGGTTGTTGCCGTCGCTCATAGATGGCGGCAACCTTTTCAGCCTTTCCACACTGGCTTGCAGACTTGCGGCTGGCCGTACTCCATTCCCATCATAGTACAGCTTCACTGATCTTCCTTCTTCACCAGAGTGGAAAGGCTGAAATTTTTTCAAAGCAGGCTCTATGGCAGTTTCCCAACCAAGTTGTTCTAGTAATGTTGGTACAGAGCTTGGCGTTTTGTGATATAGAGAACCCATTTCTCCTGTACAGTATCGCCACTATGTGACGAAACAGGGGCAAGTCGTCCAGGGGCTCTAAACTCGTCAAACACAAAGTATGGGCAAAAGTTCACGGAGTGCACCGATTACACTACCGCACGATGACTTTGCACTTTTGTTGTCGGCATCCAATCGGTGCTCTCCGCAAACTTTCAGCTCCAACTATGTATTTGACGAGTTTAGGGCCTCAGAAGATATGTCACACTTACACTTCTGCTTGAGATGTCGAAACTTATTATTATTTCTTGAAAACAAGAAACAAACGCAATTCGAGAAAAACACTGCATATCTTGGGAGTGTTAGCCAACGCAGCCTCGTGTCATTAACTGGACGAGCATTACCTTCATGGGTGCCATAGCAAGTGCAAAAGAAAAACTCATACCCTTTACAACATCATAGGCACAAAAAAACAACTGTGCAAGAGGACATCCTTTAAAAAAATGTTAATTACAAGCAAGACAAAGTATGTAAAACACCCTTACAAACATGCATTAAAAAAAAAAGGTTAGCTATAGCGCTGAGTAATTTTCTCATTAAAAAAACTAAGGGATTCAGTCTTTTTCTTTTGCTCTTTTTTAATGGCAATGCATTATTATGAGTTATTCAGAGTTTTCTCATGCATGCTGGCATAGAGAATATCAGTAAGAGGGTATTTGTAAAAATCATTATAAAGAATGTAGCAAAAGAAAAAAATAATTCAGTAGGTTCTAGAATTATGGCCTAACAAACGTTCACCCGGCATCAGCGACCGATTATAGTACATCCTTGCGTCGAGGAAAGTGTAAGCCCACTTTGAAATTTTGATTTACAGATTGCCCATTAGAACCCTCCCTCCCAGGCAAAGCTATGACTCCTGGACTGCCTCCTAAATTGGTGGATTCGGCACCCTACCGTCATCCAAAACAATCCCTAAACGACAGCAAAGTATGTTACAGCGGCCGGAAGCTTGCATCGTCGGCTGTCGCGATCCTGATGGCCGACTTCAGAAGTGACTGGCAAAAAAGGAGAGGAGACAGATACATCGCCGTCGTCGTAGCATTCCAACCGGCAGTGGCACGAGTTCCCATCGACCATGGGCCAAGCTATGCACGACAGGCGTCTGTCGTACACACTCCCTCTACAGCGCCACTGCCAGGATGGCGGCCTGCGACAGCGTAAGACAGTTACGATGTCCGCGGGCCGAAATCGAGGAACCGAGAAAACTGCCCGTCTCTTTGGTGTATCTGAAAGGTGCTCAAAGTGCACGGCATTTATAGGTCCTCCGTGGCGGTGGGGTCACAGTGTCACCCAACTCCCGGTGTTGCGTGACATCACATCACGCGACGTCGGGACACATCGCGTGGTGCCCCGTGTCACGCGGCTGTCGGTAAAAGACCGGGTCATGTGACCCTCACCACATGCTGCGACGTCGGGTCATGCGACGTCGCAATGTAACGCGACGCCGGTGTCGCACAACTTTATGTACACGATGCCATGGTGTCACACGACATTAGTGTCGTGCGACATCATGACGTCGCATGATACTGCAGGACACCGTGACATCATTGAGGCTACGTCCCAGGCCCAGACACAAAAGGGTTCAAAGCCGGCCCCATAAATGCTACGCATTTAAAATGAAGGCATGCTAGGCGTGCCTACACATTGTGCGTCCTGCGGGTGTGCCTGAGCTTGGCCACCCGCGACCGGAACACCTGTGGGCACCAGTTGCAGCCGTACGTCCGCTCCCCGGTGTGAGTCTTCATATGGTCCAGGAGGGTGCCCTTGCGCGCAAAGGCCGACTTGCAGACGCCGCATGCAAAGGGCATCTCGCCCGTGTGTCCACGCATGTGAACCAGCAGCCCCACCTTGCGCCGGAAAGTGAAGGAGCACAGGGTGCACGCGAAAAGCTTGTCCCCCGTGTGGGTGCGCATGTGGACGTCGACGTGCTTCTGCGACTGGAAGAGCAGCTTGCAGACGGTGCACTCATAGACGTGCAGGCCGGCGTGGCTGCGCAGGTGGAGGGTCATCTGGGCATGCTTGGGGTTCACGTAGGGACACTGCTTGCAGCAGTAGCCGACACCGTCCACGAAGGTGGGCGGGGCGTACGGGCCCAGCCACGCTTCTCCAACAGGTGCCTGGCAGAAGCAGACGACAAAGTCCGTTAGGAGGTAGGCAATTCAACTATCCGCACAAAGACTAAGTTATCCGCACCAAAAGTCTTTTTGTGCAGATAACATTGTGCCCCCGTGGCGGAAAGTGACGACGTACGTGCACGCTTTAACAATGCAATAATGTACGCTTGCCTCAGTTTGAGGAAACAACATACAAGCGAGACATAAGGGCAAATTACTAAACTTCGACTCACACTTATAGTGTAACACTGTGAAAGTTGCAGACATCAGCCTGCAACATCTCGATTTCGTATATACAGGGCATTTCTGGAAACGTGGCCCAAATTGCTCCCGCAAAGACTATTCATCACACAGAAAAAAGGTTTATGCTGTGGTGGTCTGTGCCAAATGGCCCATTAAGGAAAATTATTAGCATTCAGTATAATTAAGCAATTAATTACTCTTCAGTAATTAAATTTTTCATTAACTTTAAAGGCATGGTTTCAATTAGAAACTTGCTGGAAATCATTAGAAGCTACTAAATCCACCCACATTACAATGATATAAAGCACACACAGCATTTTACAACGTTAAAAAAAAAAGCTTAATTTGGACGCGTTTCTAGGTTTCGGTCTCTTATCGAGCGCGTCTGTGCACTAGCAATCCCGCCACCATGGCCAAAACGCATCACACCTTGAAGAGGCTAGATAAGAAATCCTGCAGACTGACACATGAGGTTTGCCTTTCTAATGTCAGTGCCAGTATAAAGACGCACCTTTAAGAGCAATGCATGGCGGTGCATGCACATTGCATGTCTTGGCCACGAAGGGAATTGCTGGCACGGAGGACCGCTCTAATAAAGAAAGCACTTAGAAATGTATTCAAATTGGCAATTTTTCGGAACGCTGTAAAATGCTGCACGTGCTGGATAATTAGCATTGTTTCTAATTGAAACCACACCTTTAAAGTTAATGATGAAAATTTTAATTACTAGAAAGTGAAAAATTATTGAATTATACTGAATGCTGATCATTTTCTGGACCCTTTGGCACAAACAACCACGGCATCAACCCTTTTTTTGTGCGATGCATAGTTTTCGCAGAAGCGATTTGGCCTGCGTTTCTGGAAACACCTTGTACAAGGTACACATACTTTTGTGCAAATGAGACGCTAGACGAAGCCATGTGCTCATGCAAGTAGCCTTGACAGTGTTAAACACCAAGTAATAAACAGAATATAGCATACAGTTATACCAATGACAGTCATACTCAAACTATGTTGCACCAAAAATTAACAAAATCTCAAGAATTACACACTTTCAAAACACTACTTTCATTTGCTTGTGAAGAAAAAAAAATCCCTTCAAAATCAAAAGGCATTGCAAAGCTCAAATGTGTTACAGGAGTTCATGTGCCATCTTCCCGATACGTAAGCGAAGTTGTCCCTGTCATCCATATCACGTCGCCATAAACCATAAAATCACATGCAAATGAAGCTAAACATAAGAAGGATGAGTGAGGGCTTGTTACAAATTCTGCCCGCATTAGGGAAGCAGGTTTTTGAGGAGTTCGAAGAACTGTCTTCCCCTGAGTTGGGTTTGGTAAAAAAATCAGACACACACTGTCATAGTTCGTTTTCTATTGCCAAAATAGTTCAATACATCCTGAGCAAAAATCATGCCACGTAATTACATAATGAAAAAAAAAAAAATACACACGTCTCTGATGTTAGTTTAAAAGTCTTTTTAGGTTAGGGCTTGACTCACACAAAAGCAAAACGTAATCTTTAAAATGTTCTCGCAACCGCTTGGTTCGGTTCGGCAACTGCCTGGCTGGAATATGCCATGCTCCTTCTGCGGTTGCCGGCCCCATCCCGAGAGCAGTGCCCTGCTTCGAGGGCCGTGTGCTTTTATGTGGGAAACGTGGACATTTCGCCAATGTCTGTCGGAGTTGTCCGCCGTCTTCCGTCAGTGATCGTCGTCAGCTGGCCATCCCATCCTCATCGCCAAAATGTTGTATCTGGGAGACCTGGGCTGGTCGTGGCCGCCTCGTCTGATGATGAGGACTTACGTGCTTGGGCTACCTCGCGTAGGTCATGACGTATTCCAAAGCTGGGACCCGCCGGTGAAGGAAATGACGTCTTTCTCAGTCGGCTCTGAACAAGACACCTTCGTCTTTCTCTTTTTCTCCTATCCCATGCACAGGATGGGCGGCTCATATCACGAGCTCGCCGCACACATACGCGATACAGTAAATTTTAATCACAACGCAGGTATCGCTAGTAACTTCGTGGAAAGCATGATACAACAAGGAAGGAGCATCACACAGTCACTAAACAAGAAGCAGTCGTGGATTGACATAGACTTGTGCAATAAATCTTCTCTCGGGTCAAAATGAATGGAGTCTACGGACGACACAATTTTGTAGTCAATCCTGAACATGGTTCACGGAGTACACTGTACAAAGCTTTGAGCAAACAAGTAAAACGTGACATCTGCACAATCTTAAGAACATTTCCGAAAGGCTTCAGTGGTATCCAACTCCAGACTTTCATGTCCGACTGGAAAGCGTAGAGGAAAAGGTCCGCCTGTCTTGAGGCTGGGGTGAAAAACCGGGACAGTTCAATGAAACCCGCCTCTCGTCATCCAAGGATACTTTACAGATGATCCACTTCAATGCAAACAATGATTGTGCTACTCACCTGCACAGAGGCCAGAATCAAGGTGACATTTCCTGATCCTGACACCGTGTCTCCTGCAGCGATAATCTCGCACCATATTAAGCAAAAAGGAAAGGCGATCTAATTAAGAATTATATTAAAACGATTTGGGTACGACCGACTGCCTTGCAATTGTTTGTGATTGTTTACGATGAGTGAAGGTACTGGCATACTGGCGCGTTCTGTCCGAGAGCTCCACAAAATCTGCGCATAACTAGACTGAAGGCTTTGTGACACTTGCGAGATCAAGTTGCGCACTATGAGAAATGGTCGCTTATAACAATATTAGAATTATTTCAAGCACACGGTGAAGGAACGACGTGCGAAATATAGGCGGATCGGAAAGGCTCCACCCAATAAAAAGGCGACCGTGAGTTCTCTAGTCGCAACTGCTCACGAACTGTAGCAAAGCAGTCGATAACGCCCAAACGAACGCGCGCTTTTACGACACAAATTCGGCGCTTTATAACAACAATCCTTTTAAACATGCAACAAGTAGAAAGAACCGGCAGAGCAGTTTAAATAACACGTTTTAGTAGATTTATGCTTGGGAAACATAGAGGAGAGCTGAAATTTACGAGTCCTCGAAGCGTGCACAACACGGACACGGACATCCAACGGAGGAATTTGCAAAACGAAAACAATGGATTTTGGATTTGGGGCTGGCTTGTTTTCTGCCGATCCAGAAATAACAACTGTAAACATGTTTTTTTTTTTTTCAAGTTCCCGGTTAATTATTGCGATAATTACGTTTAAACTTAATAAATTTTTTTCAATACTTAGCAATGTAAAAAAAAAATGACGGTCACGGTTTTAGTTGTTTCAATTTTCTTTTCCGTCGACTCGCTTGCATGCAAGAAGACCATACGTTGACGCAGTCTGTTGTTGACGCTGGTGGGTAGCTTGCGCCACCTAGCTTATGTCTAAAAAGACACTAAAGCAAGGCCATGGCCTCCGAGAACCCGAAGCGCGCGCGCTTCGAAATCTCGGAGGCCATGGCAGCAGGCACGCGCCGCGCGGCAGTTTCCGTGGCAACTTGTGCGGACGCTCATCTGTTCCATGGGGTTGAGACTTTGAGCCGGACCCACGCGGGAGGGAGTCCAAATTTTTCTTTCTCCCGCGCCTGTCACCAGCTGTGCTAGTTAGTTGTGTAGCAGTCAATTCCCCCAGATAATTTCAACCAATCTTCTAATCGCCTCTCTGTGACTGTAATCCTTTTCTCTTGCGTCCTTCCATTGCCGCCGGCAAAACCAGGGCCCCGCGGCCAAATCTGTTACCCCATCAGGGAGGGCAGGGCGAAGCCCCGTGCACTTTAAAAAGTGCTCTTGGGTCTCGCTCATTATGGCAGGTAGCACATAATATCTGCCCGTTCTCGCCTCAAACAGTAAACTCCCTAGCAAATTGTCAAGCACATTTTCCTTTGTTGATGTCCTGTTTTTGTAACCTGTACATTGTTAGAGCTGATTTTGCCTGCATTCTAACCTCCCATATTTTCCTTTATGCCTCTTCCACTATACCTTCTCCACTGAAGTAGCCTGTTCAGGCCTATCATCAGTGTGTAGGTATATAAATGTAAACTTTCGGGTTAGGTTTGTTCATTTTGTGTTCAAATTTTTCATGTATAAATACTTCAATACTTTCCGTGCCCACTGTACCATGCATTTCGGTCAACCAGCCCATGTACCCCTGTACTCCTTCATTTGGTGTCTTTCCGTGTGCTCCCTGATTGTACTAACTCCTGATTGAACCTCTGATTTCATGCACAGTACCCCATTGCCAAAATACAGTCCTGGTACCATCACTCCTTTATACCGCTGAGCACTTCATATCTATTATAGTTCCACAGTGTCTTGAGCTTCACAATTGATTTTCCCTTTTCTAATTAGATTCTCCTCATGTTCCTCTAGATATTTCCCTTTCCTCATAAGCCAGACTCCCAGATATTTGTATTTTTTCTACATGGTCTATTACAATGTTTTGTATATCCTCAGGGGTTCCCCCTTTTTGTCGTTAAACAGAATTACTCCAGACTTGTCACTACTAAAACTCATGCCCAAGGTGTCCCCAGTCCCCTTCACATAGTATATTCCAGCGAGTTCCTGCAACATATCCTGGTTATAGGCCATAAGTTACTAGTGTCGTCTGCATGCACATCAGCCCTGGTATTACCCGTACTACATCTCTCTCTCCTTCCATATAACTGACATCAAAACCTGAGCTGCTGTGCTCTAATTTCTTTTCCATTTCATCGAGATATTTCAGAAAGAGCAGAGGTGACAGTGGACAGCCCTGCCTGAGCCCTCTTTTACTGCTGCAGGTTGTGTAGTTCCTGCTTCTGATGTTATAACTACCTTATTGTCTACACCTGTTGAAGAGAGCTAACCAAATTTGCATCTAAGTCATACTCTTTCAGCTTACCCCAAAGTTTTTCCTGGCTCACATTATTGTATCCATAAAAGGAGTTTGATTCTTCATTGCTATTTCTATACATTGTGGTGACAAATAAGTTATCTTGCAGTCTTCTCTCTCTTCGGAATCCGTTGTCGAGCTCACACAGTATTTGCATATCTTCTGCCCATTCCTCCATTCTCCAGCTTTACTATGTGCAAAGCTACTCTGTATAGAACCTGAAGTTACCGTTATTAGGCAATCACTGGACTTAATTATGTCTTTGCTTCCTCTGCCTTTATATATATCTCTCATTTTACTTAGTCTCCAATCATTGTACCTTCTTCTCCCATAATTATTTTATTAATCACATGCTGTAACCTTAATTTGCTTGTTTTTCCTAGTCTTAATTAGTTTCATGGGTGCGCTGTCTGGGCATGTCTGCTGCAACTGCTGGAATCTACTTTCTACCTTATTCCACTCTTGTGGTCGTCTCGATTGTTACTGAGCTAATCGAGTAACATTGGTTGAGGCAGCAATGCATTTTGCTAACACTAAAAAGTAAGAATATATCATAATTTTCAAAGTACTATGTCAAAAACTAGTATACTTGGAGCCTGCCTGAAATAAAAGTAACTGTTTGTCTGGTCACACACAGGTGATGCAGAGTTCTAATGCGGAGCACATAGTTTGTCTGCTTCTTTTGCAGGGGTTGTGGTGACGTCAGAACGCCGAGCTCTGATTGGCTCTGATTGAAGGATAGTGGGTAGACCTCAAAGCAGGCTGCCTTGAGGTCTACACACAATCCTTCAATCAGAGCCAATCAGAAACTCGGCGTTCTGACGTCACCACAACCCTTGCAAAAAAGTGACAGACTTGCATTCCGCATATAATGGTTTCCAGCCTTTATTTCTGACAGAATTCGGTGTGATAAATCGCTTTGGTTGCAAGTTGTTAAGTCAGCTGTTTTGTCCTATTCCGTCCCTTCTTCATTGGTTTGTTTAAGTCTGAGCTTCGGACCCTTCATTAATAAATTGACATTTGTTCCTCTAACATGAGATTGGCGTTATCGAGGTTTACTACACATGAGCACACCTGAAACAAGCAGCAGCACAGAAAGTGGCGTGATTTTGCAACGGTGCAATTATGACTAATGTTTTTTTGGTTGGTCGAGTCTCTGTGCTTGCACATACTCGAAAATAAAGTGTTACAATGTCTCTAACACAGTACTTAGCAAGACATGAGGAATGCAGTTAACATAAGTGCTGACTGGGCGACCTAGAGCTTCAGCTTATTTTTTACAGTATGTTAAAAAAGATTTTGTGTACATCCACTAATAGTTTTGTTGAGAACTGAAAACTAGAAACCCCGTTTATTCGGGAACTCATGATTCAAAATGTTTGAAAGTAAATAAGTGTGAAACCTCCATAGTATTCCATGAAGGAAGCGTGTTATGTAACGCTCTCAGAATAGTAAAAACATTCAGCTATAATGATCAATCAACCACGCTTACTGGCACTCTTTTAGCAGCTTTTATACTGGTGAAAATCCAAGAATCTTGTCTGCAAGAGTAGTTGTCCAAAGGTCATGGGCATCTGCAAAGCCTGTAATTTTGGGGGAGGGGTGCTAGAGGGGAGCCACACTCACACAACTTAAGAGTACCCCGGCCGTTTTTAGCTATCTAAACCACCTACATTTTCTGAATACCATGAATTTACTGTTCTCAACATGATATTTAGTATCTGTAAATTCAAAATAACTATTAAAAAAAATGTGTTAAGAAAGCTTTGATCACGCCATAATACTGGCGAAACTTGCTTTCGACGCATTGTGCCTTTTTCCTGCGGCACTGCGCTTCCGTAAAAATTTCCAAGTGTTTTCAATGGCAAGTCTCACAGCTCACACATGATCTTAAAGAACGTCTGTGGCGGATGACGCTGATAGAAGAAATGTCTTCAGCACGCTGCCGCCAGTCTCCGCAATGCTCCAAAAACGCGACTTTCTACATGGAAGATGGCCGTCCGGTGGCTTCACTCGCAGGAGCGGGAAGCGTGATCCAGCAATTGTCATACTGATCAGTGGTTGGCAGCCCCAAATCCAGGGTGCGGCCGTGAAAGCAGGAAACGTGAAACATGCTAAAAATAGCCAACACCGCCAACATTTTAGGGGGGGACGGGGGAATAGTGTGCACCCCTTTGGAAAAAGTTCTGCGGACGCCCATGCCAAACGTTATAGTTATGCTGAAAGGATAGATACATAGAGTATGTGTATACAACTTGGTACTTATTACCAATATAGAGTCCACTGCTGTTGTAAATGTGTGGATTTTTAATGAGGCATCACTATGCAGCGACTGAAATGCACCTCTGTACAGTCACTATCTTACGTGGAACAGGCACGAGACGTTCAGTCACACTTCCACCTCCACTCTAGGTACCAAAATAGTTTACTCCTAAGGAGCGTGGAACATGAACTATTAATATGGGGAAAAAACATTGCGAGTTGGGAACGCTAACCAACACATCCCCATTTTATTCACTGCATTAACACTATACCTTGTGGATGCCAAAGTAGAAACACAAAAATCTCGCCTTTAAATCACTGTGGGAATGAAAACGACTACTATGTAACAGGATATCCTAAAAATTCGGCATTTAGAAAGAATAATAAGTATATAAAAACAACTCTGAAAACTGGAGGAGAGAAAATATGAAAGGTGCAAAGAAGAGAAAAGATCGGCCATGGAGCCAAGTATCTTTCTAATCGGGAAAACTAATGGATTCTCTACAAACTTCCAGGTCACACCACAGTACTTCATGGGCACAGTGCACGTGTCTCTTTCGAATGGCAACACACCATTACTAGTCATTCAGATTTTCCTTTTTTTCTTTTTTCATATACATTGGCATAGACGTTTTCCCAAAATTTAATATCCACCGACTTAATAAAAAAAAGGGGAGGGGGAAAAATATGAATCAGCTCAGCATGCCCTAGGATTACCCTAGGAGTATGGACTCCCGAATGTTGACCCAGAAAATGGACGGGGCTTCGGCAAGCAATTACGGGCTGCTTGCTCCAAAGAAAGTGGGAACCTACTTTGTAACTAATTTATGCTCCGTTCAGCCATGCCCTCGCCAATACGGTAGAGCTACGATGCCTGGAATCCATCCTGCACTGGCACATTCAGCATCCTATACCGCCCATGCATCCCAGAGTGATCCCAAAATGGCGACAAAGTCGGTGTTTTAATTTACAATAGCTTCGTTCGATTTACCTGCAGCGTACTTCCGGTCGTGCCTCAATGCACAGTGGAAGTACACTGCCGTACACTTTTCAGTACCGGTGCAGGAGGTGCAAGTAAATCGAACAAAGCTAATGTACCGCAACGAACGCTACCAGCCATGTCAGCCAATTCAGTGTTTCGCACGTGCGATGTGACTTCACACTCCTCGCATCGCTCCACCCAACCACAAAGACGTGCGACATGTTCCGTGTTATGGATTGGCTCAGGCGGCTCGTAGCATCCGTTGCGACACGTTGGAAGGTAAAACAGAGTTACAGATTGTGTCACTGGCGTCGCGATCCCGCTGGTTGCTGAGCAAACGCACGCGTTGCTGTTAATGCGGCGTCCCGACACGCGACTGCTCGAGTTCTGGTCACCCGTGGGGTCGCTGCAAGCAAGTTACGCAGAGGAGGCATTTCTTCCTACACGCCTTCTCCGCCGTGTCGTCTTCAAGATCGCGGCCGGCGACAGATCGAGGCAGTTGCAACGTCACGAAGCAAGCATTGAGGAACACAAGACAAAGTCGTTGTACGTGCGCCAGTCAGACGCACGTTACGCCACCACCCCGCCTACAGGTCGTGTGTCTTCCGGGTGTGTCTGTGCTTAGCCACCCGCGACCGGAACACCTGCGGACACCAATTGCACTTGTACGTCCGCTCCCCTGTATGAGTCTTCATATGGTCCAGGAGGGTGCCCTTGCGCACAAAGGCCGACTTGCAGATGCCGCACGTGAAGGGCATCTCGCCAGTGTGTCCTCGCATGTGCTCCACGAGCCCCACTTTGCGCCGAAAGGAGGCACTGCACAGGGTACACGCGAAGGGCTTGTCCCCCGTGTGCGTGTGCATGTGGGTGTTGAGGTGGCTCTGCGTCTGGAAGAGGAGCCGGCAGACGGCGCACTCGTAGACGCGCAGGCCGGCGTGGCTGCGGAGGTGAAAGGTCATCTGAGCTTGCTTGGGGGTCACGTAGGGGCACTGCTCGCAGCGGAAGCCGACGCCCGTCACGAAGGTGGCCGGGGCGGCGAGCCCCGCGGAGTTTCCCCAGCTGGGACCTAGTGGAAGCAGACGGCAACGGCAATGTTCGTTACGAGGCGGGAAGGCCAAACGTTTCACTTCAGTTGCGAGCAATGGGAACCGCCAACCCCTGGGATAGCCGGAACTAATCTTACTCTATTCCAAACTATACTCACAGAAATTCTATCTGAAACTACCATTTAGATTACCATTTTACTTTTACAATCATTTCCAAAACTATTTTCGAGCAGTGAACTACTAGTGTGAGCTAGAGGAAATAGGGCCCACCTCTACTGATGTGTTCGTATCGTTTCGCGTTTCTGCGAGACAAGTTTCACGAAATTATGATTCGTGAGCAAGTTTTCCTCTACACACGTTTCGTCGACACTGTGCCATCTCATAGAATCTCACTTTGTGTCCAATGTTATTGTGGTGTTTCGTCGGCAGCTTACTTTCTTTTTTTTACTGGGTTGATTGGATTGGGCAACTGGATTAATTTCATTTGCTGGAACCAATACAGCAAAAACATAATCGTGAGCCCTACTCTTAATCTTCCAAACAAATTGCACTACGCAAGGTTAACCCCACGCATAGTACAGGTTTTGTTGGCTATGATGTCAATGAAACCTTGTAGTTCCGATGAAACTATCTGTCAATGAAATATTGCTACACGAACCCGATTGTCATCACTACTAATTGCTATTAAAAAAATAAGCCAGTTTTTTTGTTTTTTTTTAATGTTTAGACAAATGAATTGTTATATTTTAACACTTGGAATTGCCAGAGGCTACAAAAACTGCTTGTGCAGGGGGATAGCCCCATAGAATTGGTGGGCATGAATGCACACTTCCAATGCACAAGAGACACTTATAATGCATCTATTCTTGTCAATGCAGCCTTCTTTAATAAGGCTATGCATGTATATCTATACTATGCATCACAATTCAGCTTTGGTCTTCAATATATTTTCAAGAGATTCCTAAAAGACTAAATATTCCAAAAGCATCCCTTTTTAAAATAAAGAAACTGTTGTATGAAAGGCTACTCACACTATTTCTAACCTAGAGAACACAAACAGTATTGAACAAGGCAACCAAGAAGTAAAGCCATTGCACAATCCACTTCAAGGCACAACACAATAACTGATGCTTGCCTACAATCCAGATAACACACAAGCAACAGCTATTCTTCAATAGCTGTAACAGTTTGTGAATGTCTTAGACATTTCTGTAGTTACGATGATACATACCAATGACCGACATGTTCAAATTGTCACCCTGGTTATTCAGATCTCACTGACATGGTGCAGTTAACAAGAGCTTAAGGACCACACAGCTTCAAATCACTGCTACCTTTTGCTTATAAAGAAATAAAGAAAAAAGAATGAAATACCTCCTGAATATCAACCTGCATTACAAAGCACAAACATTTCAAATAGCCTGAGCGTAATCTTCGTCATGTGTAAGCAAAGCTGCCCGTATCATCGATATCCCATCACCATAAACCACAAACCACGTGCAAGTGAAACTAAACACAAGCAAAACGATGACTGATAGCTTCCGTTACAAAGCCTGTCAGCATAATAGAAGCTGGTAACACTTGGTAACTTTTTATATACTAAACACAATAGCGTCTGGATCGTGGCACCAAAGAGCATCACGCACAGCCAGAACACAATCTTCCCATTAAATGAGTCAATGTAGTGATTGAAGAATAATAAAGCAGCTGAGGTGCGACAGACAGTCATGCATAAGAAAAGCTTTCCGCGAGCTGATATGAATGAAGTACACAGATGAGGCAATTTAGTAATTCTAGCTGAGCCTGGTTCAGAGGTGTAGAATGTGGAGAACTGTGTAGAGACATAAACAAGCATGACATGTTCATTATCCCCACAAAAAAAAAAAAAATTGTGTGGCTTGGGTTGGTTGGTAACCAATACCGGTGCCCCACTCCCAAGTGGGGAAGCTTAGATGAAAAGGAGCGCCCGTCTTGAATCTGGGGAAAGATAGAGGCAGTTCAATGAAACCCCACCATCTCGTACACTGCATTACAGCTAATTCACTTCAATATGCAAACAATAAAACACTCACCTTTGTCTGGCATCACTTACTACAAGGCCATGCTGATCATTTACTCCAT
Organism: Ixodes ricinus; assembly: GCA_037355805.1. NCBI lineage: Eukaryota > Metazoa > Arthropoda > Arachnida > Ixodida > Ixodidae > Ixodes > Ixodes ricinus. The sequence continues at coordinate 54,629 of JAZHYW010003334.1, forward strand.
GATGGCTACAGAGAAAAGTTGGAACCGTAAAAACAAAAGGCGATCAAGTGAGCAAATATGCTAAAACGTGAAGGGAGAGTTTGTCGACAAACTGAAACCCTAGACGGAGGCAAAAAAGGACAAACCACAACGTCTAAAGTCATTGAGACGTTGTGTTTTGTCAATTTAATGCCCCCGCCTTGGGTATGTCGATTAACAACCAGCTTGCCTGCCTAATGATGTCGTCTCCAAGGGAGAGTTGAACAGTACAGTCGACAGTCTTTCTATTACACGTAAATGACATGCTTGCATCTAGCGAATGTCTGCTTGTCCAATACGCAGACAACACCACCATTCTGGACCCAGTAACATCGCCCTTCTCTGTGTCAGGCGTCCAGGACTTCCTCGACCAGATCGGCTGCTGGGCTAGAACCAACAACCTTGCAATAATCCAGCACAAAAGTGCTGCAATGCGCCTCACCAACAGTCACTCTACTTCCCTTTCAGCTTACACCCTGTCAGGCACTCCAATTGGTGCCGTTCAGTTGCTTCCAATCCTGGGAGTTATCCATCATTGTCCCACACTTCTCAAGCCAAGAAGCCTCGCATCGCCATCATCATCTAGTTGGCCACATAGGCACATATATGTACGGGCGGAAACGCCTTCTATGCGACCTGTGCTTAAATGTATAAATAAATATCTATCTATCTATCTATTCTCTTCTTCTCTAAACTTCTCTCAGCAAATCATCAACACTGTCTCAAAGGCACACCGAACTCTCGGCTTTGTTACCCGTGTTTCAAAAGCCTGGGGGCCTGAAACGTTTCGAGCACTATATACTGCCTTGGTCCTGCCTAGGCTCCAGTACTGTTGCTCTGTGTGGCGCCCATTCCAGGCCCACCAGGTCGACAGACTCAAAGGTGTGCAGCGTCGGGCCACCCGGACTCTCTACTTTCGCATGCTGGGCCGGCGTGCCCCTGCACCCCCGTACGAGGCTCAAAGCCGTCAGGACCGACAGACTGTGGCTCGGGTTGGTCTACTGTGTCGGCTGTTCGACGGTTCTATAGAGGGCACCCCCTTAGCTCCTACATCCAAATAGGGAAGCAATCCAGCCAGCCAGATCCACAGCTTGCACGCACTGTGTGCCACACTAACTCTGTGCTCCGGGCTGCCCTTAGGGACTTCTTGGCTACCCCCTTGTCTGTTCGTTCCCCCTCCCAAATGACCGGACAGAATCAGCCGCCCTTCGCCGCGCATTCTCGCGATCCTTTTTCTAGCGTGTACATGTTGTTCTTATGATGTTCTGTTAGGTTTTGGTTCTTTGTTTTTCTCCTGTCTCGGGTGGTGGGCTAGCAGACGCACAAGCGTACGGGCTCTCGCCTTTCTGTTCTAGCCGAGCAAGCCACTCCGGGTAGAAGTTCTCTGAAAATAAAGATGATTATTAGAAGCATTTTCATGCGAAATAAATACGAAGTGTCTAGCGTTACGTCCGACGTAACCCAATGTTACGTTCGAAATAGCTGTCCCAAAGCTATCGCAAACGCATTTTCTGAACAGGAATTTGACGCTGTATAGCTTCTTTATTTAAAGTATGCAACAATAATGAAAAACCGCCATCACAGTTAAATAAAGAAAAAAAAAAAGATGTGTGGGCTGATGCACGGAGAGACAGAGCTTTCTGAAGGTTCCAGGCAGGTTCCAGTGCCGCTTACCGCTTCGGGAATCCAACACCGGCTTACCGTTTCTCTGAAGCTTACCGTTCCCGCATGATCTTCCGGTTGCACTCTAAAGGGATACAAGGCACTCGTCAACGTCGGCACTCTTCGCAAATGTACCGAAGTTTCGAGCTTTACAAACGAAGGGGAAAGATTCTCAGAACTGCGTCCACCAAAAACATTACAAAAAAAATAATAAATAAAGTTTTGTGTGTTGTTGATGCGAATGTGACTGAAAGCACCCGTGCCAGGCTTCAAGAGTAGAATATTTTTATTTGTTTACTTTAAAATACGTCTCTATACTTTCAGAAGGAATCAGTTTTTCTTGATTTCACAACATAGAGTTTATACAATATTTTAAAAAAAGCAGTAGATACGAAAACGTGTTTTTGGCTGCTTTGGCCACTTTGGCAGCTTTGGCTTTGGCGTAACGTTGGCTTTGGTCCTTCGGCTGCTTCGGCCACTTCGAACTACAGGAACTACAGAGGCCATTGGCTGTGTATTCGAACGAAGTTCGAGTTGGTTTGAATTCGGCGTTCGGCCCTGCGCTGCCTGCGCCATTCCTGCGCTTCGGTCGCCCCTGATAAGCGGCGGCAATCGTGAATGGCAATCGGGCCTTCGATGCACGACGATGTGTCTCCTTTGCGCAGGGAGTTCAAGCACGCCATGTGCATGATCAGGGACCAAAAAGCGGCATGGGAGAAGCACATGGAGGAATCGCGACCCCACCTCTCGTCCGTGCTCACGCTTAGCGAAATTCTGTCCAGTTGTGTTGCGGCCAAGCTTGTGGCCTCGGATCTCGTGTCGAGGTACCCCGACATTCGGCAGCGAGTAATGCGAAAAGTGGAGAACGAACTGCTCGAAGAGAAGGCCAAGTTGGAGGATACCGTGTAAGTGCAGAAGGCATTGATTATTTTCGAAGCTGAACATGGGGGTTTAGAATCAGAACACAGCTCGCTCCGAACAACACACCATACATGAAATTGAATGAATAAAACACGGAGGACAAGCACATCTCGACACATTTATTTACTTTTCTCCGTTTTTTAGACCTTTTGCGGAGCGTTCAAGCGCCACTCGAAGGTGCTGAACTCGTCACTGTTTTTTTTTACATATGTGTTCCATCAGTTGTCCACAGGCAAACGCGCCCCAGGAGCGAGCAGTATGCTTTCCTCTCCATGCTTATGTAACCTAATTATCCAGCTCGCCTGTTTTTAATGTGAAACATTCTTTGGTTATTTTGGTATTTCGTGAAGTCCAGATAAAAGTGTGGCCGCGAGGCTCGGCACTGATTGGTTGGCGGGTGGGAGAGGAGGTATGAGGTGCTCGACGCTGATTGGCTAACGGGGAGTTCATGTGATTAGGCGAGGGGGAGCTTGACCACCTATGCACACTAATTGAGAGCGCAAAGCTCGAGAGTATGGAAGGCTCTGGAAAATCGCCTGGTTTATCAGCCCGATTAGCGGTAGTATTGCTCACTGATCTCTATTGTAGTAGGCTGGATCGTCGGATCGGAGCCCGTCGGTGGCACCACCGGCAGATAGTACTTGACACCAGGCAATACACGCAACTTTATGGGAAGAACACACGAAAGTAGAAATATTGAAGCTTGTACGCTGTGCTCGAAGGCGAGTATTCTATGATGTGCTGTGATCATTATATCGGGTGTTTGGAGATCAAATCGGTATCTGTCAAGCGTGTGAACATCCATTAAAAAATAAAGCATGCCAGAGCACCCACGGCTGAGCTGGCAAGCTTGCTCTCGTGGAGTAAACAAAGGAACTTGCCGTCAATAAGACCGTCCTCGGGGAAGTCTAGAAGTTGATGAATGTCGAAAAAGTTCTATGTTGACAGTGGCTTTCCGGGAGTGAGCAAATTCCTTGCTGCAAAGCCTTCAAGCTTGTCGTCTGCTAAACCCAACTCATCGAAACTGCCACCGACTCTGCGGTAACTCTTTCGTCTCATTGAGCTGCACTACGTTTTTCGCCCAGCAGAATCACTCTCGACCACAAAACATTTATTTGTGAGGGCTGTCAGTGTTAATGTTTGTGCACAACCTATTTGGCAGGCTTCCCGAAAAGCAGCCAAAAGGATTCAGTGCCGACAACAGCTTAGAAGCGAGGAAAACGACACTTTGTCTCGTTTTTCGCATAGAGTCCCATGCATTAGCTGGTGTCAGGTGATGGTTGCCGATGGTGCCACTCTCGACCTTAGCAAGACAAGCCCTGATCCGCAATCCAATGCGTACTACAATTCTAGGAACAACTATCAAGTGTAGGCATGGTATGCGTTAAACTATTTGGTGAGGAGCACCGTGAAGTTGAGGCGTTTTTAACAATTGCCAGCAATTTGCCATAAATTTTTAACATTATCATCAATGATATATTTGAGTTTGGGTCTCATGTTCTTCAGTGACAAAAGCCATCGCTAGAAACATCAGAGCAAGTGGAGAAACTAAAACCACGAAAAACCCCCTTGACATAACGAAAACTCTCCTCTCGAATACCATAAAGAAGAAAGATTATAAGTGAAACATTGCTCCATCAAAGCTGGTTCGAAGTACGATCTGGGGTTTTACAGTATTCTTTAATGGCCCACATACCCTAAATCGGCAGAGTACAAAAAAAGTACAGAGGAAGTAGGCTTATTAATTTCGGTTGCCAACATGCTAAAAGCATGATGTTCTTTGCTAAGGGACGGCGCTTGAACGCTCAGTAGGAGCATCGTCATGCGGCACTTGAACTCCTGGAACGGCACACTAGACAATATTTTTCCTCCTCAATGCACCGGCATTTCAATTCTAGTTGGTGACAGGTTAATGGTTCAGGGGAACTTCCTCCCACCTCTTCCCACTTTAGTAGAGTGAATGCTGTAGAAGAGGTGGCCTTCTCTTCAGTGTTCATTCTGTTAAAGCGGAAAGAATTCAAAGCAAAAAAAAAAGCCTGCAAACTTAAAACCTTAGTTGTAACTTGACCGAATTTGCATGAGCAAGCGATACCATAGAAAACTTTTGTCGCCAAAACGCTGGTTTTGTTGTTTCGGCAAATGGGAATACCGTTGTGTTTTTTGGCACCTTACTTTTTTTAACAGACAAAATGTGAGGGCGCAAGTGAGCTGGTGTAAGTTCATTATATGGAATTACCCGAGACTGCGCTGACGACAAAAAAACAATAAGAAGAAGGAAAAAGGTCTCGAGCACAGCTGAATTTTATTTCCACAGAATCCACTTACTGTAATATCCCGAGTCATCACCCACCCCACTTTCTGGGAAAATATTAATTTCCAAAAAAAACACGGAGTGATTGCCCACTCCAACACGGACTCCGCGATCTGTGAGCATTCATCCTACCCGAATGACGCGGCCACGAACCTTGCAGTTGGAGGACGTCTGAGACAAAGTAAAACGAAGGAGGGAAAGACACTTCTCTTTGTTTACGCATTTCCTCCACAATTTCTGCGACCCCGGAGTCGTAGTAGATGCATGCGAAAGGAAATGATGGAGATAACAGATTTACATTTTGTTTTGCTCACAAAAACGTTTGTTTGGACAAAGAAACAGCCAGAAAGATAACACAAGCAATAACCCATTCAGGGATTGTGAGGTCAGCAAATGCCTCATATCCTGGAATGTAACAGTGGAATATAAGGTCAAGATCACTGCACACAGGCGTTTGCAGAGCGTCCCATTTCGAGCTTTTTGTTCGTGGTGCCATCCATGCCTTGCAGCAACACCGCCTCAATCTGCCGTGCACACACGCACGCTTGTATACACCAAACAAGAATGTTGTGCAAGAGCCTTCTCCTTGCGATTGACAAGGTGCCCGTCTTGGCCTGACACCAAAGTACTTGCCAACGGGATCGCCGGCTCTCTCGCTTCCCCAGCATCGCTCTTTGTTGCTTCTTTCGTCTGCTCGCTCGTTACACCTGGTTGGTTTTTCTATTTTCTTGTTTACTTTTCTTTTTTTTTACTAACGAAGAGAACATAGCGGTGCTAGAAACATGCTTTCATGGAACAAACGTTTGCGCTGTATGCCGATCGGCGGTGTTCATGGCGCTTATGCAAGCAACTGACTTTGCGAACATTCTTTTGTGAGCATTTCTTGCATAAAACAACGGAACTAATTCGAGTTTTAAGTTTAATGTATCTCTTGTGCAGCTGCACTAGATATATACTAAAAAATTGGCATTTTTCTAGCTTTTTCTAGACTTATTGTGCTTACCCACCGAGACTTGACCAACACCTATTTTTATGAATTTTAGGCGGCAAGGGTTGTTCAATGACTCGGGATATTACGGTATATTGGTTCTGAACTAAAAAAGGGAGACAAAGGGAAGTTTCCCAAGAGCGCTCTCTCCAAGAAAGCAACCATGGCACCAGGAATCTAGAATGTCCGGGTGCAAACTTTGTGTTGCATAAAGTACAAAGGACAGCAAACCTGGATTTTACAAACTATAATTTATGGCCTACCCAGTAACCAAACAAAAGACGTGAACTCAAGATTGTCCATTGCAAAGGACCTATATGTCTACATGAGGACACAATCACAAGTAGGTAACAACAGACTTTTTTTGTTCAGAACCAATACAGTGGAATCTCGTTAATTCAAACCCTCTCAATTCAAACTTGCGGATAATTTAAACTAACATGCAGGTCCCATCCTACGTGTCTATATGGGAGGAAACTTCTGGTAATTCAAACTTTCCTTTATTAAAACAAATTTTCGATCCTCCTCGAGCTTGAATTAATGAGATTCGACTGTATAAGTGGATTCCATGGCAATAATATTCAGCTGTGTTTGAGACCTCTTTCCTTCTTCCTGTCATTCTTCTGTCATCTCCACAGTCTCGGGTAATTCTACAATGACTGCTTCTTTCAAACCCTTGCATCACTATTCTCGCTGAGATCTGTGCATTGCAAGTTCTTCTTTATTCTTTTTCAGGAAGTTGTTGAAGAGGGCTCAAAACATGCTGAGTGGTGCCTGTCAGAAAGCCCTCCATGCCTATGAGGAGCAGCGCCAGGGTCTGAGAGTTGAAGACATCTGCCTGAGGACCGAAACCGAACCCTCCGTAGCAGACATGGTCGAATGGGTCATGGACGCCGAAAGACATTTTAGCAGTCAGTATCCTTTTGAGGCGCTAAACCTCCCGCGTGTTTCCCTCCAACTTTTGCAACATTGCTCCCTCAACCTGGGATACAGCGTCTGCGCCAGGGAGTTCCTGCTGGAGAACATGAGTCTCGGCGAAAACTTTGCTGCCCAAAAGTTTGCCAGGGAGTGGACGGACGATGAGTCCATGCTGGCAGTCCTGAACGGTAAGCAGTGCTGCCCGATGCTCCTGTGTAAGGCTCACAATCCAGCTAGATCCAGCGAGCTGCAGGTCTGTGCTATGATGATCGTCCTGATATAAAAGGGCAAGGAATCCAATTTGATCCAACTGGTTGAAGCAGAACATTAAAAGAAGCAACATACGTGTTGCCCTCTTGTGAAGTATGTTGCTGGGCTAGTTGGTAGTAGGTACAAAATAAAATAGCGCGAAAGAAGCAAGGACAAGAGACTCTGAGCCGCTGAGTTGAGGAGGCTTCCCTCTTTCTATGAGTCTCCATCTGGGATCCCGGTACCACCCACCTTATGGACTAACTCGAATCCATCCAGAGCAAATCCGCATGCTTTATATTGGCTAATTATAACTGCACAGCAAGTGTGACATCAATGAAAAACACTTTACTTCTACCTAGTCTTGCACATCGCCGTTGAATTGCTAGCATTTGTCTTTTTCAAAAAATATTCCACCATAACTCCGCACTCAGAAATCAGCTAATAACCTCACCATCATTCGTATCAGCTCATCTTGATCACCATCACAAAGTAGGCGGTCCTTCTTGCCGCTATAGCAAATATTTTGCCTAATTTCTCCCGAGAGTTTCAAGGGAACGAAACCAGTTGCCTGCACCAATCATTGATTTTGCTCTTTCTTGTTCAAGTGTCAGTAACCATGTTTTTTCCCTTTAACTCTTTGTTTATTGTTTGTTTTTGTCATTGTACTGTTTTATTTTTTTCACCACTCCCCTCTGGAATGCCTCTGGCCCTGAAGGAAAAATAAATAAATGAATACATAAATATTCTTCCCTTGTCCGAGGTTTTAATTTTTATTGCAGCTGAAACACTTTACAGGTGTCAGTTGGAAAAGACAGAGTACAGTGTAGGAAACTGAAATCGCCAATAAGCAACGTGTATGAAAGCTCATTTTCAACAGTTACGGTTGTCACTATAGCCTCGTGAAATGCACGACAGCGGCGCACTTCAACAATCTAACGGCATAAACCATGTCTCATTTACTGCCTCGGTGCCTCCGTGACAAAGTGCCGGCCTACGGGTCCCCAAGTGCAATGTTTGAATCTCGGCCGTGGGACCTGCAATCCGGCAGAGGCTTATTGCAAAGAATGCACCGACCGACATTTCATTTGCACTTGAAAGATCCTCTGGTGATAGACATAAATCCTCAGTCCTTTGCTGGGGCATGCCAGATGCCTTTCGTTGGTTTGGCACGTAAAACCCTTAGATATCGACTTTTTTTGCATCTTGCATTCGAATGCCAGCTTGCACTTGTAGCACTCCCAACTGTCCCCCTTCCCTGCAGGCTACTGGCAAGTTCTAGAAAGCTCAAGTACAGCATTCCCCCAACCCAAATGTTTTAAGATGCATGGCTGAATGCTTGTCCCAAACACAGATGACCACCGCGACGGTGTCTAAGGCATGTCTCCAACCGGTGTGTTTGCTGTATACATGGCTTGCACACGACGTCAGTCCACCCCTCTTCCCGGTGGCCAGAAGCGCCTTGTTAACGCGGCAGAGGCTACGCCCTCGGACGTCCTTTCCCCAAAGTACGCCCCCTTCCTGGTGGCAGAAAGCATCTTGTTATCGCAGCAAAAGCTACCCTCTCACGCGCCCTTTCCCCCATTATGTCTGACCAAGTGACGTCGGTGCAAGTCACATATGCTCGAATGTGGTCCCTTGATCTCCGGCCGATGATGTCTCGGTAGTATCACGCTGTCGTGTGCCGTGATCCTGGCCATGGCACCAGAGCAGAGGTGGATCTGGTAGCCGCGCCTGTTCTACTGCAGGTCGCCCTTTGACTTGATGGTCCACGGAAGCCTCAACAGCCAAGAGTTCGGACATATCTGGCGACAGCAACACTCGCTTTCCCGCATAGTTTTTGCCAGAACTGGTACGACCCAAGGCCAGAATCGTGAAATCTTGCAGCGTGACGTGTCGGCTCCTGCGACATCATTTGTTGCTACTTCGGGACTACTTTGGACGTGGGAGGGTATGCAGAGCACAAGTCCATCTCCGTCTTGTGCAGGGGTTGCGATGACATTGGAACACCGAACTCCGATTGGCTCCGATCGAAGGATAGTGGGAAGACCTCGGGGCAGCTAGCATTGAGGTCTACCCCTATCCTTCAATCAGAACCAATCGAAACTCAGTGTGACGACGTCACCGCAACCCCTGCTCAAGAAGCAGACGGACTTGCGCTTCGCATAGTACGCTAAATACATTAGTCGAAGATGCATTCTTGGCACCATACCACTGCCCACGCTAAAATTTGCAGAGTGCATCGGTCTAAGAGTGCGCGGTAACCATCCCACCTAGAAACTTATGTGGACATGGCGAGAACTTGCTTAATGCCATGTGAATTAATATGGCTTATTTCTGATGAAGGCACCAACCCATATTTTTAGCAGCAGCTCGGAAAGCTTGGTCACAAAACTATGTAGCGTTTGATTGGACGTTGCGTTCCTTTTTCAGAAATGCTGTGCACGGCGAGTTTTCTCATGGAGGCAAAGGACTGACAATCGGGCTGCTGCGTATGCATGTTGGAAGCAACTGTCTAGTTTTGTATAACGAAGCCTCGAAATATATTTTATTGTAACACTCGGTCTGGCGTTTTACGACACCTGCAATCCCTCGAGCTCCTCTACTTTTTCATTGTCACAAAGCTCAGAGATTGGGGCCCAACGTCGCATTGCAGCACTAGTTCTCACCCTCATAAGTCACAGTTATGCACATAGTTGAAAAGTTTGTCATTCCATTTCTTATGGATTTTCTCAGCCCCCTCCAATGTGTTATTCACTGTGGTCTGCATTCAACCTCAATTAATGTGACTACAGCTGTTTTACCAGAGCTGGTCCTAAACCACACTTGTCATATTAACCAGCCTTGGTGGGATGGGGTGTTACACTATGAACGAAGAGCGCAGATTCCCCTTTCCTCCAGCCTGACAATGGTAAGGGGGCAAGGAGACTGCCCCTTTCTTTGAATCGGCCGAAATTCATTCCAGCATGCTGGCGATTTATGTTCCTATACCATGAACCAAGCTCTGGTTTACTGCCATCTAGGCTTCCTGCAGATTATAGTGAACATAGGATAGAAAATATTAACATCGCAGTTCATAATTTGCATTACAATATACTGTAAATGACCTAACGTTTACGAAGACCAAATTTTCGTAAACTTTGCGACTTGAAAAATACTGGGAAAAATTTATTGGGTGAGTATATTACACCATAGTTATAAATACATAGCATGCCACACCCAATTACAAAATATTCTCAAAACCCACACTTTGCAAAAATCTCCAAATATTGAGCCCGCCAAAAAAAAATGTTTCCAGTATTTAATTGGGTGAAACGCTTTTTCCAGTTAGGAACCGCTTTATTTACCAGTAAATAAAGATAAAATTATATACCATCGAAAGAAACAACGGAAGAATGATTCTTTAACAAGGGGTTCATCGAGAAGTAATTCACACCTAGTAGATGGAGTCGAGATGTACAAACTGCAATCACCAAAACACTTTTTGCATTGGCACTGAAGCACAAAAATGCTGCGATTTATTTTTTTCTGTCTTTTTTTTTTTTTTACTTTATTTTACTGCTGACATATGAGGCCAAGCGGTAGGCAATGCTGCCTTTTTTCTCACCACCCTAAGTTTGAGTAACCAAACTAAAATAAATGTTGATCAATCGACTGATATCCCTTTGGCAGCGACTATACTCCGTTTCACGGTAACCTGGCGAACTGTGGAGGCTGCGGCCGCCGCAACCCAATAAGAGCGTCGGAGCAAGTTCACGTGATAACACTTCATAGTCGAGGCCACGCAGGCCTCGTTACTGTTGCAACAACAGCGCTTTTCCGCGACCAAAAGTTGTTCTAGGTTTCTTTTTTTTAACGGCAATTGAACTCGTGCAATTACATGTCTATCGAGAACATAAATACAATAAAGAATAAATATTAACAAATTTATAAATTTCACTTATATTTAAAAAGTGACGCCACATTCGCATTTGCTCCCGATTTGTTTCTTCTTGTAGCGCCGTGGCCGTTGGCGATCGCAGTCGCGTAATCGACCCTTTCCGCTCAAAACATTGCTTTGGCATGAGCACCCACCACAGATTCGCGGGTAAATTGAGCGTATGATTGTCTCATGATTTGCTTCCGAAGAGCTTGCTACGCTAGCGGACAGCAAGTTGAGGCAGTGGACGTTCATCTGAAGCTGGTTGGTTTCACAGCAGACGACTCTTGGCCAGCAGACAACAGTCCGTTCCTTGGCACAGTGACACACGCTCCCGTGACGTATTGTCACGTGCCTTGCTCCGACGATCTTATTGGGTTGCGGGGGCTGTAGCCTCCACAGTTCGCCAAGTTACCGTGAAACGGAGTGTACCAAGCGACCCTCCAAAAAGGTGCCCATGAGAGAACTTTGTGCATGTCTGAGAGATACCGCTCGGATGAACTGTACAAAACTTGACGAACTACGCTGGATAAAAACGCAGTCGTTATTCTTCCAAATGATCTGCCAAAAGACGGGCTAAAATTTTGCCTTTGACAAGAGGTGCGTACAAACAAAATATGTCGCATTCTAGAGGATAAATAAACTCAAGTTAACCAACGCTCCAAAAACGAAGCTGCGCATCAACACAAACGAGACGGGAGCACTCTTAGTATCACACTTTACGTGTTGCACAGCTCAAGGCTGGTTCGTACGTTTGTGTCCGAGTGTAACAGACTGTGTTATGGCCGCTTAGTACATGCTCACCATCCACCAGGTAGCCCCCAAACACTCCCGATGTGCATTACACATAATTCTCATCATGGTAAGTGGGAGGCAACACCGACAGCCGCCACCGCGCCACAGTCGTCCACAATCACGGCCCCTGCTCACCTCCGAGCGCCGGCGTGCCGTCGGACATGAGCGACCAGGGCGGACTTGCGGGCGAAAGGCCGCCAACAGACTCCGCACTGGTATGGCTTCTCGCCAGTGTGTGTACGGGCATGCCTGATCAGGGTGATCTTCCGGGAGAAAAAGCGCCGGCAGTAGTGGCACTCGAAGGGCTTGGCAACGGGCGGCGGGTTCCCGTAGGCCGCGCCGAACGCCGTAGGATCGGCGACTGCGTGCGGTGCGGCATTGTTGAACATCGTGCACGGCAGCAGAGCACACGGCAGTCCTGCAATTCCACCGAGATATGCTAGTTCCACTAGAAAAGATGCCACATTTAGGATCTATGGGCAGTCCCGTGGAAGGTTTAAAGTAGACAAGGTTTTTGTGCCTTTTTTTTTATAGTATAACAGTGTCTTGCAACCCCTCATTCCTCGTGTAATGACCGTATAGGCCAGGGGTCTCAAACAGCGGACCGCGACTTGCTGGGACGCGGCCCGCAAACAACAAGCTACTAGTTTCAGTTCCCATGTCTCGGGCGCTAGAAATTGCATGCGCCATACTCATAGTGATCTCATCTCGCCGATACATTTTTGCGCGAAAACTAGCTCTGATCTTTTAACGTCTTCACATAGTTCATACTCACCTTTGTTCATTTGCCGTTTGTTTCCGTTGATTTTTTGCTTCCCGAGCAGCTTTACGTAACATACAATTCTGCTACCAGGCTGCAAGCACGAGCTGTTTCGCTGAAGAATGGATCTCGGTTGCGCGAATTCTCGATTAGCAGGAGCAACAGCCAAAGATAAAGCTACAAACTCAGGATTCTTGCACTTAAAAAAAAAAAAATTAACCATGAAAAGACAGTATTTGTTCAGTGTTGTAATACAAAACGTCAGGAAAGCAAGGACTGTCAAATTAACTGATTATTTTTCTAGAGACATGTTGAGCTTGGTTAATTCCCGAGTGAATTGAGCAACGGGAACGACAGTGTACTTGCACTCTTGTTCTATTGAAAATGCCAGCACATTGGCGGGGCGGTTTCATTTTAATTCTTGTCAAATCAAATCTAAAGATGTTACTGGCAACATTGTGAGTTTCCAAAAAGCATGGAGCACGAGGTCTCTTCTTTTAAAATCTTTACCCCCTGTCTTACATTGGCCCTCGACCTTTCCAGTGTGGGCTATCTGGCTCTCACACTCAAATTAGTTTGAGACCACTGGTATAGGCCCTCAAGGTTTCAATAAATGATGACGATAAATGTTGAGACGTCCAACGGTTTCGACATCGAATCAACTATAATTGTGCCTGCCACAGTGTTCGAAGACGGACTTTGTCGGAATCCTACGTTGTGCTTTGAGAAAAACGACGATGAGATGCGAATCAATGTTTGGTTCAATGTTTGATTGTAGAAAACCGTTAGATTTTACAAACACGAGAAAGCTCGCCAAGGAGACGCGAGAGTAGGAGGTTAAATGAGTGGAAAAGCCGTCCCGGCACAACTTTGAGCTAAACGGTTTAGAATGGTGCAGTTGCACCTGAAACACGAACTGCAAAAAATTAATGATTTGAGAGGCCAAACGAGATGCCACTCCAACAATCGTTCAGACTGGGAAAGATGGCTGGTCAGGCATTGTTTGTATGGCGATGACATTAGCAAACTGGTCGTACGTCCTAGCGGTCCCATCGTTCGAACAGTAAAGGACAGACCTGCAGTCAGCAAAAGCACGAACAATACAAAGCGAAAGCCAACTAGGTGAAACAGGTTCAATATCACGCAGTCACCCCTGGAAGGACGGCCATAAGGGCAAGGGCATCTCGCGGCACACCCGATTCCTTTTTTTCATCGGTGCAGTGGCAAACAGTGTTGCTGGTAGTCTTTGTTTCTTTACGAACCTCACCTGCCAGATTCTACTTCGACAGCAGTAGAATACACAGCCAATCCAACTGCCACAACCCCCAAAAATTCGGGCAGTGGAAAAAAATTCTGGCTATGCCACTGACACCACTCAACAAAGACAAGGAATCAGTTTGAACAACTTCAAATTGCTGACATGTTTCTCCGAAACCAGACATCAAATACATCTCTTCATGAAAACGGTGCTGCCAGTGTGACGACACCACTGGTGATGGCTGCTCCCCAGATCATAGTCACAAGCTAGCTACAGCATCTAAACAAACTCCAGACATTCACGTCATGAAAACGGTGCTGCCAGTATGACGACACCACTGGTGATGGCTGTTCCCTAGATATCATCGTCACAAGCCACCTACAGCATCTAAACAAACTCCAGACATTCAATATACGGAAATGTAAAAGAAAGGACACCATTTAAACTCTATCAATTTGGCTTATTCATAATCCCTACAGGCTAGATTACGGCTGTGCAACTCCAAATTCTGTTGCAATGATAATGTAGTGCATCGCCCCATTTCTAACATTTGAAGTTACAGCAAGAATCTTCCACGAAATTTGCTGGAAACGGAAAACTGCAGAAGATGCTGAACATGACGACTATGCCGTCAAAGGGTGACTATGGGACCACAAAGCCACAGAAGATAACTAGAAAGTCTCTAAAACCATCTTGCTGATCTTGCAGTATCAGTGAAACTTCCTCTGTTAATGCTTGGTCTTTTTTTATTTTTTTTCAAGTAAAGACTTGGAAAAGAAAAAACAGTCTGTACACTTATAAATGCAATAAGAGAAAATTTACACCAACCAAAACTTCAAATCGGCAAGATGAAGGGTTCGAACCATAGTTTAACGACTCCCTGAACAAAACAAAAAAACGCTTTACCCTTCTCCACCCACAATAAAAACAAAGGTGGAGCGCTAAAGGCGGCAACCTGGAACACAGCATAGAAGCACAGTGCCGCATCAGCAAAGCCTCCAGCCTCCTCTATCAATAGGGCTTCTAACCTTCCAGCATAAATCGGCACAACACACCAGCACTTGCTTCTACTCAAAATCAATGTTTACTGCTTTGAAAATCCGTTAAGAAATAAAGCTAACATTGGTGGAAGGAAACAAAAAAGTGAGCGGAAGTGCGATGATATGAATACGAAAGATGTTTCTTTGACTGTCCGCGCCTTTCGGAATGTGTATCCCAGAAACGCAGCGTTATCAGAATCAGTGCCAACATTCTTTTTTTATGTGCCAGCAGGGCAACATAACAATAGTTGGTGACAAGCTAAGAATACAGCAGGGGCACGGCCTCCAGCTCCACAAGTTTCCCTCCACCAAACATTGGCTACGTGTGCGATTAAGCGTTATTTGAGGTAGAAAGCCATCTGCTGCATTCTTATCCTGGCACCGATTATACCATTGCATAAACTGTTGTCTGCATGCTTCGCTTTGCGAGGCATCAAGTTGGGGTGTAGCCACATTGCTTCTGTATTCTTCCTGCACAAGAGAATCCCTGAAAATATAAAATAAAAAATGAGACGTTTACCATTCCCTGTAATGCCGAATTAGAGTGCAGCTCTTGAGGAGGATGAGGAGGAGGGGAGGGTACGGAGAGGAGGGCATGCCCCCTCCTCCTCCTTTCCTTGTGAAGGTCATGACCTATACGAGTGAAGGTCACGTGAAGGTTGTGACCTTCACAAGTGACCTTGTGACGTCACTCGTGACCCTCGCGACGTCATTAAACGTCCCATAATGCAACACGTGGTTAAGCCAATGGCGACGCCGATGCCACTCAAGCCAGAAGCGGGTGCCTTAGAGCTGCACTCTAAAATATAAAGCAGAAAACACTAGATGGATGGTAGTGGCTATACCCTTCGTATCGGGCGGTGGCTTGCACCAACTTGCCTAGGAACATTTGCATCCTTCACCTCTAGATTTTGCTCTAAATTGTGGTTGAACCCACTAATTCTGTGTAATTACATTTCTCTAGGCATTTTCTAGCAATCATCTGCCAAGAAAGGTAATAATTGTTGGCGCTTTTCGCCACCATTAGATACTTGGGATAGAATATATGCGAGAGAAGTAGAAAGGAGAATCAAGCATGGCTGGCAGAATGTCGTTCTAGATGGCAAACCCTCAACCAATGCCCATTTACAACACTAACTTACACATGTGAGAGCAATGACTTTCAGTTTTCAATCAATTCCAGGGACACATAATGTTCAAATCCAGGAGCAAATGGGACACCAGAGTTCACAACTAAAGTGGTACAAGGACCAAATGCCACCAATAGCTCAAAGTTCAACTCTAAACTTATCAAAATGGCTGTCCTCTGGATGATAGACATAGAACAGCAGTATGAGGTTAGATCTGCCGAGCATAAGTATTTCTAGTCTTGCTAGATACCAACGATATTACAGCCTTACATCACACCTTCACGTCTTGGAACGTGTAAGCACACTTTTATTGTGAAGCCGCTCATCCACAAATTAAGGAAGAGCAATTCTCAACCGGTAACACCATCGCTGAAAGCTGCAAATAGCGGCCCAAGATCGCTCGCAGCTTGCAGGCCCGATTACAAAGTAAAGTGGTAAAGTGTCGGCGATTGATCATTCCGTTGTGAGAAAGGTGGGCTGGCTGATCCATGTTTCACACAAATATGTTCCTTCAGACTGGTTGAGGGGGTAAAACCAGGAAGACAAACAATACGTAGATTTAGCGGTTCGAGCTGTTAATCGATGTATCTTTCTGTTATTGGAAAGGAGGTAAAACATGCTTAATTGTACTATTTTTTTTTCTGTGGAGGGGAGGGTGGGGGCAGTACTTTTATCAAATACCCTCGAACCACTCGCCGGAACAGCTGGACGATCCAGAACTTTGTGGCCGATTTATGATACAAAGACATCTACGCGCTACACACGGGCACACCTTCAAAACTTTGCCGCGGCGCCGATTCTTGTTCGGCTTTTGATCACGCCGCGAGACCGACAAAACTTGCTTTCAACGAGTTTTTTTTTTTGTGGCGGCATTGCGTTTTTGTAAATTTTTTAACGTATTTTCAACAGTAAGTTTCACGGCTTGCATAGGGTTTTAAAGAACTTCTTCGGCGAATGACGACGAACGAGTAGAAAACGTGTCTTCAGCACGTTGCCACCAGCCTCTGCAACGCTAGCGAAAACGCGATCTTGCTACATGCAAGATGGACGTCCGGTTTAAGACGTGTTCGAGTTTGGCGCGTTCGGTATGTGAGCTCACGACGTTACGTCACGACCTTATGGGACAGGACCAGGGAGAAACAGCCGGAAACAGCCACCCCATACCAGCCCACATCCGAGTCCACAGTCGCTCTTCGACCTCAGTTAGTTGAGCAAACGAACGCATTCTGAGTTCCATCCCCTTTTTGCCTTTCTTCCAACCAACGTGAGCAAAGCGAGCAAAGTTTGAATGGAAGGGAATTGGAAATGATAATATTCTGTCCATAGTTCGCCGCTAACTCATCGGGCTTTCTGCTTCTAAGAGCCAAATGACGGTCCTTCTAAGCTCACGCTCGTAGCTTCAACACAACAGCGTACACGAAGCTACCGGCTCATCGCACTCATCGGCGTCCAGCACGGCGTGTGAACGACCATTCAAGATTTTTCGATCACCATGTATCGTCTCGCTCTCCTAGCCGTCGCCGTCTCAGCCTGCGGCGTATGCATCTTTTCCTGCGGTTTCCTCCTGCAGCGTCGCATCATCGAGCGCCGCAGCAACTGTACCGACGTCCTGTACAGATCAGCGGGGGTCCACTGCCCGAAGCTTCGTGCTGGTATCCACCGCGCTTCAACAAGGCGGTCATCTTGCTTGTGGACGCCCTAAAACACGAGTTCGCCGTGTACGGTCCACCGTGGGACGAGAGCGAGCGGTACCGGAACAAGATGCCCGTCTTCGCCGAGCTGATCGCGAGCGGGGTCCTAACAACGCCCTGCTCGTCAAGTTCATCGCGGACGCGCCGACGACGACCCTGCAAAGGCTCAAGGGGTTGACGACCGGGAGCCTGCCGACTTTTGTCGACGCCGGCGCCAACTTCTACCAGACGAACGTGCGCGAGGACAGCCTCGTCGAGCAGCTTTCGTTGAGGGGAAAGCGAACCGTGTTTATGGGAGACGACACCTGGACCAAGCTGTTTCCGGACAAGTTTTCTCGTACCTACGCTTTCCCGTCCTTCGTGGTTAAGGTGAGCGACTTTAGAACCCATTTACGTTCCGGGAGAGCCGGGTTGGCGGCGTCGACGGCCCAAAATCTGCAGCAGGGCTGAACATCTTTCCGCCTCCCTCTCTTCTGGTATACCGACGGGGAAGGGGAGAAGGTTATAATGTTATGATATCATGTTATGATATAATATGATATGTTATATAAATCATGTTATGATATAAAAACACACAACAAAAAAGCTTGGGGGGTCAAGATAAATCACGGTGGATTTAAAATTGACTTTGGGAGGACTTGTTGATGTCTATACGTCAATCACTCGCCTAATTACTTACACTTGTTGGGAAAGAGTAAAGTCTTCCTTTCCTACTGCAAGTCCGTCTTTCAAGGGACGGCTCACACATCCGGCATACGACACGCTCCTGTGTTTTTTCGCTCATCAGTGCATGAAAAAGAAGCGGAATGAAGGACCGGGGTCATTTACGACTTTAGTAGGGAGAGTTTGAGGTCGCAGAGGTTAATCGACACCGTACGATTCAGAAAGTAGAGATGTGACTCTAAGGCCTTGAGCTTGACGTGGTGCTTGCTATTGGCTATTGCTGCGGCAGGACCTCCACACAGTGGACAATGGGATACTGAAGCACTTGTACCCCGAACTCGAGCGGCCGGAGAGCTGGGATGTCCTAGTGGCTCACTTCCTCGGTGTGGACCACTGCGGACACTGGCTGGGGAAGAACCACCCTGAGATGGCTGCGAAGTTGACCCAGCTGGACAATGTCATACGGTGAGTTGTCACTGTTAAAGCCTGTTTATAAAATTAATGCTTCGTGTTTCGTACAAATACCAACAACCGTGCGCAAACGTGCGAGACATATGCCAGAGCGAGTGCCCCTGTACCATTTGCTTCCAAGTGCCGCTACAAGGCACAGGTCTCAAGCACAGGCATATTTGACGCTACTTGCAAGACAAACAGAAACATTTAAAGGGGTACAGAAATGCAAATCAAATTATAAGGAAACCTTTCGAAATGGGTGAAATATGACCTATAATATCCGTAAATGACAATCGCACGTTTGTATTCTGAGCGGATGGCTATACTTTTTGTTTCAAGCATCCGATTCTCGCGAGCACTTTGAAATCGGCTGTCGAGGCGTGCAAATCCGTCGCAATCGTGACGCCAGGCTCCTGAGCGCAGCCAAAGGCTGACGTGATAATCAGCACCGCCACGCGGTAGCTTTTGCATGTTACAATGGGTGCGTTAAAGGGACACTGACAGGGTGTTTATGCTCGCCGAGGGTTTTAGTTGCACATGGCATATGAGAGCCCAACTACCCAGAAAACAATTTGCGACTCAAAATTCGGTTTCTTTCCGCTTGAAAACCGCCAATCGAGAACTGGCCGGTTCGAGTCTCGCTCACTCTCTTTTCCGTGGTCACGGGCCGTTTTCTACGGTATCGATGCAACCACCAAATTTAATGAAAGTCGTTGGTCACTGAAGGCACACACTCAATATTAAAAATAGAAAAAAATATGAAACCCATTTTTTTGTGGCTTCTAAAAAGCTGCAAATACGTTGATTGAAAAAAAAGTTCCACAGAGATCCGGAAGCATTCTGTGTGTGCATCGTTTCGCGTATCGTGGGACTCGCGGGGACGGCGATAGCAGCGGACGACGGGCGTGGGACCTCTACTTCAGAACTGTCGTTCGCGGTACCGGCGAATTCTGTCTGCCTTTAAAAGAGAAATTTGGGACTGATCAAAAGAATTGGTATTCATCCCGTATGACACGCCCGACCACCAAGCCGATATGCACGAAGACGTCGCCGAGCCGTCGCTCCCTTCTCGTGGCTGAAGACATCACTCGCGCAAACTTCAAGCATGACATGTCTACTTCGAGTTGAATATGCACGCATACGATTTCTTTACTAGGTGCGAATGTCGCCAATGCGTGGTGCTTCCCGACTTCGACCCGGGAGTGCTTTTGCTGGAGGAAAATCGGCAGCAAACTTTCCAACTTACAGTTTACCGGCTGAATTATTACTAAGGAAAGAGATCCCCAGAGAGATCCCCAGTAGCTCAGTGGGAATGACGTCCGCTTCACACGCGGCAGAACCGGGTTCGATCCTCCGTGGTGGCGTTGATTTTTTTTGTTTCTTTTTAAACATTTTTTGATGTTTACATTTCTTTTGTTTTTTCACAATTATCACTGAAGAAACAAACAAAAAATAACAAACAAATGGACTAGACGAAACGTCGCTGAATTAAATGGGATGGGATTTCCTTTTTGACACCTGCGAACTCAATGTAATCACTTTCCACAAAATGCAAGGAGCATATAAATCAGGTAGCGTCCGCTTTCCGAGGTGCCCGTAAGATCCCGTTGATATTTCGAAAACTCTGTCGCACAATGCCACTTTTTTTCGGACGCAGGAAATGTGAGCCAGCTCTTCACGCAACATCTTGGGTGTATTCTTTTCGGAGCCGATCATGGAAATTCACCACGGGCACTCACTACTCATCTCCAACTCCTCAATGTACAAAACAACTCATCTTGGAGTACAGAACAGCGAGCGGAACAAACATAACTGCAAAAGAATCGCGCGGCAAACAGTTCCCGCTACGCCGCATGTCGTCTGCTACGCAGAGGGGAAAAAAAGAAAAAAAAGCGCACGGTCGGGTGTAGCCACGTGACTTCCGCCACTCTCTCCTCTCCACTCCTCCGACCTCCGTGCGCGGGTTTCGGTTTCGGTTTCGGGCAGTTGCGTCTTTTGGCTTTATTAAAAAAAGCACCATAAAAAAACGCCTGGCAAAAAAATGAAAAAAAATTTGGGGGGGTGTCAGTGTCCCTTTAAGTCTGCACTCTTTACTCCTACTTTGACGCTCCTAGTTTCATTCTTTGAGCGCAGCAACTGAACGGAGCACAGCATACAGGAAATGAATACATCACGACGACCGTTGTGACATATTCATTTCGGCTCTTGTGGTCCGTGGTTCGTTCCATCATGATCTATGAACTCGAGAGCGATGAGGATTTCTACTATTAAGGGGACTCGGAAGATGTCAGTGAGGACGAGTAGTCGCTCTCACACATGGTGACAGACAGGCGATTCGGGCTACAACCGTACGAACCATCCGACAGACCGACCGTCCTCCCGACAAAAATCTGAAGGGAATCGGGGTCGCCAAGAAATGCCTCGCATTTAATAATGATTGGCCAACTTGGAGGTATGCGCATTTAGGTGTTTTATTAACAGCGTGCTCACTTACCAGCTTGCTTTGCTTTTTGTGCGGTTTGCTGAGCTCTTCTGCTTTTCTTTTTCTTGGGAAAAAATACTCAGCACACTCCTGAGGACAGTGGGTCGCCTTTCATAGTCCTCATCGCTAAAATGGTCACCGTACAATCGATCGGTTTTCGCCGACATTCACATAAGAGATGACGGACGTGCGAGACGGATCCACACGCTTCGGTGTTTCTCAACGTTCGAAAACCCGTGGATCAGCGTCTCGCAGTTCAGCACACTGTTGCCTCTGCGTGATGAATAAACACAGAAACAATTCGGTGGCAGATATCGGCACTACCAAACAATCGCGCGCTGCGCGAACCAGCGCAAGCCACCTACAGGGTCAACTCTCCAACTCGACAGCTCTTCGCAATTGCGTCATTGCGTTCACGGGTAGGATATCTATATAAGTACGGTGTACTGCCGAGGATGGCGCTACTGCGGGAGGAGCAACACTTTACAATCTCCCAACAAAGCTTCGGCCCCCAATTACCAGGTGCAAGTGGGAAATCATTCTATTTCTTTTAAATTTACTTTTTCTTGCGTTTACAAACGCAAGGCTAATGTGTCTCAGGTTCTAATGCGATGTGGTTTATACCAAGCAATAAAATGGGCCCTAAAGTTTTGTATCCGTACCCTTTTAAAGAAACATTGACACGTCCCAAAAAATGTTTTTTTTTAATTTTTGGTTGGGCGGTTTAATATGGTGTCAGGAGACTAGACAATAAATATTTTGCTGTGGAGTCACATACGTTTCTAATAAAGCCAAAAAACTAAACTGCTCGAAACACGAGCACGGAAGCTCAAGGCAAAAAAATCACATGGAACCCAACCAAATTTTTTTTTTTCTGCTTTTCCGGTGTGTGAAGTCGACAGTGGCGACTAATTTGCGTGCATCGTTTGTCGTGCGATTGTTTCGCACTTATATCTCCTCCGCTCGATGTTCTTCGCTTGAAGATCGATTGGCCAGTACCACAAACGACAGCTCCGAAGTAGCGGCCCCACATTCATTGCAATGTTGGTCTGTCGTGCGCGCCATCACACTGTCCAGCCTGCGGTACGTTGCCATATTGAAAATGACGTGTACACATACTTCCTGTGATCTGTGCAAAATATTTTTTTTTTTCGATTTATTTATTTGCATTTTTTGGGGAGCCACAAAAATGGGGTTCATATTCTTTCTATTTTTAATAATGAATGTGTTCCTTAGATGACCCACAACTTTGAATATATTTGGTACACATAGTTTGAATGCCATGTGACCATAGAAGAGAGAATGAACACGACTGAAACTGGCCGATTCTCAACGTGCTGTTTTCGGGTGGAAAGAAAACGAATTTCGAGCCGCAAATTACTTCCTGGGTTGTTGGAATCTTATAGGTCATGTTAAAACAAAAACCTCGGCGAGCATAGATACCCTGTCAGCGTCCCTTTAAAGGGGCTTTAGTTACAGCAGCCAAATGATATTCTGGTGAATTCAATGCTTCTGGCCGACTTTGTGAGCATGCGACATACGTTCAACAAGTTGGGTTGATCATGTCTTCCAGCCATGATGCTGCAATTGATTATACCATCGGTTTGGTGAAGGTCTCGCTAAAGCTATTAAATAAGCTTTGCCAGTATCGGCAAGCCGCCTTTGTGGCTCCGAGGCAAAGTGCCGGCCTACGGATCCCATGGTAACGGGTTCGAATCCCGGCCGTTGTGCCCGCGATCTGACGGAGTCTTATTGCAGAGATGGCGCCGTGTAACAAAGCTTTTGGTTGCATATGAAAAGATCCTCAAGTGGTCGAAATGAATCCCCAGTCCTCCGCTCCGGCATGCCAGATGCCCATCGTTGGTTTGGCATATAAAACCCCAAATTTGACTTTTGACCAGTATCGGCACTCAATGCCTTGATTTTCTTGTGGGTGCTGCCATTTCGGCACTTTGTGCGGTGAAACAGCAACTGGCAACCATTACAATTCAAAAATGCGATTTTCTGAACTTAATTTATGGTGTCAAAAACCTCAGGCGATTTCGTTTAGCTCGTTGTGAACCTTTTTAACATTCCTATGAAGTATTGAAAACTGTTTCCAGCGATTTCAGATGAAGCTTCAGATAGGCTGGCAACCATTATTTTATGAACCAGGATAACTGAAGCATTGTTATTCTGAAGCTGAGTTTATTTAGTGGTTTTAAGTCTCACGCATTGTTGGCCCTAACGAGACTTCACTTCTCCAGAAATGTGACGTCCCTACTGCCCGACGACGCACTGCTCGTGGTGATGAGCGACCACGGAATGACGACGGACGGTGATCATGGCGGAGAAACGGAGGACGAATTGGAGGCCGTCTTGTTTCTCTACGCAAAGAAGCCATTCCTCCATGCTGACGGAAGCGCACACCGCAACAGTGTAGGTAGGGCCTCGATGCTTTCTCGCAGTGGATGCCACGTCTGAAGAGTAACTTGCATTACCTTGCTGTAACGTGGGGCCTGTCGGGCTGTAGTGCCCCACCTTTTTCATTCTTTCATGAGAGAAACCAAAACTTAACAGAAGAAAAGGAACAGCAGAAACCAGGCACAGTATCACTTAGCTTTTTTTTTTTTTTTTTTTTATACCAAGAAAAGGAACAGGTTAGATTTGTGTCACCTAAGAAGACCACCGTTTGAATATTATTTCAGTTCAAATACCGTGGTAGGTCGTCACACTTTCAACTTGTTTTCTCTTTTGGGGGCATGGATGAGCACTTTTGTGAGATTGCCTTGTCGGAATTCTTCGGTTACATTTTTCGTGTTTGACTGTTGTTTACTTGTCAACGTGTGAATTTTTAGCTCACTCGTTCGAACCTGCTTATGATGTTCTGAAGTGAACCAGTTCCTTTTACCAATCCTCCTACGGAGAATGGTCTTTAACAAATGGACAAGGTATTTTTCAGATTGTTTGGCATTGTGTGGTGTAAGACGAAGTCAGAGTCGCCAATTATTAGCCGTTGCGCCGGGCTTGGGCTTATATTTAGAAAGTCTGTCGGGCCGCTCCAAGAAATTCCCCTTGCAGTGCTCTGATTCAAACCATTGCAGCATTGAATGTCAGAAAAATTATGCTCACACCGTGCACCTGTCCGTTTCAACTACTCCCAGCTCGAGTGCCAATGCCAAATATTTCCACCTGTCTGTCTGAGTGTTACTTCAGTTTATGAGCAATTCAAGTATATCTATGCCTAGTTCTGGTGCATAACTATTGACTGGGCACTCTTATCTTTCTCCGAAACGTGTCTACTGGTAGTGTTGAGTCGAGTTTATACTTCTGTGCTATTTTATGACAGGGACAACAAAAGGAAGTGATATTCCTCAAGGTGTTGAAATACCTCTTCTTCGGTGTGTACACCAGTATGCAACCTGTTTTTTTTTATCAAGGAATGTTTTTTTTTAGAAAAACAGAGAGCATGATACTACAGAATGGAAACAATGGAAGTAGTACCCATGGAGAGAAATCGTCTGCAAGCTTCATTTTTATTCCTTTCAGGGCTTTGCCCAAACGGATGAGGTGGTGCAAGTGGACTTTGTGCCAACTCTAGCCCTC
Source organism: Ixodes ricinus (assembly GCA_037355805.1). Classification (NCBI taxonomy): domain Eukaryota; kingdom Metazoa; phylum Arthropoda; class Arachnida; order Ixodida; family Ixodidae; genus Ixodes; species Ixodes ricinus. The sequence continues at coordinate 79,472 of JAZHYW010003334.1, forward strand.
CTTCTGGGGTTGCCCATTCCCTACTCGAGCATAGGCACGCTGATGCCCCAGGTGTTCCCTGTTTCTTCACGTGCTGGGGACCTGCTGCCCCTGTGGCTCAACGTCCAGCAGGTAAGGAAAAGAAGAGTGAGCTTGTTGTAAAGGTGCAGTTTGAAGCCGCACTTCGGGGTTGCTATTTGTCGACAGATCTTTGAAGCTCGCTCTTGCTCGGTAGTGTAAACCTAAGAGGGCCAGGGAACTTTATGAATTTTGCTATCCCCAGCAAGAATGAGCTATGGATGTCTGCAGCAATCTCTGCTAGACGTTTGGCAGGCATGTTTACCTAGGCATTTAGGAAGCGTCACTATGGGACATTACCTCGTGAAGATGTCTTGTAGACATCTTGGTAAGACAATATATAGCCCGTGACGGTTTGTGGCAATTTTCTGCGCCGTCATTTTAGGTCTTACACAGCATCAATGTCTTGCAGAAGTCTTGTATACATCGACAGGACCTCTTTCAAGACCACGTGTAGTCCAAAAATGATGGTGAATTAGCTGAGCTAGATGACGGCTACTACCGTATTTACTCGCACAATGAACGCACTAGCGTAATGAACGCTCCCCCAAGTCGGCTCTCAAAATATAGACTTTTTTTTCACTCGCGTAATAAACGCGCTCTTAACTCGGACGTCAAAATGTTGACCCCCTCCCCCCACGCGCGCAAATGAACACACTTTTTTATCCTGGTGCAGCGAGGTCGCGAATGCATGGGCAGCGTGAGCGAACAAAACGCCTTGTAAAAGGCGTTAAAAAAATAAAAAAAGATCCAACGGAAGCAAAAAAAAAAGCATTAAAAAGAGTGATAATGCAGTGAGTGCGCAGGCCAGCTGGTGGATGTTAACCATTTTGTTCTTAGCCCGAGACTGAGGCAGGAAAAAAGGAAAGTTTCAAAGTAGAAGAAAAATGAACAGTCGAGGACACGTCTCTACTTTGAGACGATGCCTGGCCTGACATGCCTGGCCTAGGATGCACCTTTTTTTTGTTGTCTCTGTAAACGTTGCAGTTCTGGTAAATTCAAGTACACTGTTGCTCTTTTCCTGCCTCAGTCTCGGGCCAAGAACAAAAATAATTAAAAAGAGCTCTTTTTTTTTTTTTTTTGCACAGCGCAGTCTGGATTTTGGGTCGCACAATGCGCAAAGAGTTAAGAAAGAGAAGCGGAGAAGCCCTCGCCTAAGCAAAGCGAAACGAAACGGCTTGCCAAAGGGGGCAAAACAAAAAACAATCCACAAAACCTAGTGAAAAAAAAAAAAAAACGGAAACTTTTTTTTTTTTTTTTGTCACAGCGCAGTTTGGTTTTGGGGTCGCGCAAGAAGTTAGGAAAGAAAAGCGGTGAAGCCTCGCCAAGCAAAGTGAAACAGCATGCGAAAGACGGCAAATAAACAAAAACAAAAAAAAACAATCCACGGATTTAAGAGAAAAAGAAAAAACATAGAGCTTTTCTTTTTTTCTTTTTTTGCACAACGCAAGTTTGGTTCCAGGAGTCGCGCGCCGCGCGCGAGGAGATATGAAAAGCGGTGAAGCCCTCGCCTAAGCAAAACGCACATAGGGAAGATCCTGCCCTCACCTGCCTCCTCCTTGCACTTTGGAAAGAGAAGCGAGGAGCCCTCAGAAATGAACACACTTTTCTATTATGGTGCAGCGAGGTCGCGATTGCATGGGCAGGGTGGGCAAACAAAACAACCTATGCAAAGGGCGGGGAAAAAAAAACAAACACTGAAGCAAGTAAAAAAAAAACTTAAGTTTTGTTTGTTTGCGCATCGCAGTTTGGTTTGGGAGTTGCCGTGCCGTGGCGCAAAGAGATAAGAAGTTACGTCGATTTTTGCGGGATAAAAGGTCTGTTCATTGTGCCAGTAAATAAGGACGCTAAAAATTTTACCTCGCGTAGTGAACGCACCCAACTTTGCCTCGATTTTTTGGGAAAAAAAGTGTGTTCATTCTGCGAGTAACGGTAGTCAAGATGAGTACAACGCATCAAGCTGTCTAGCAGATGTCTGTAAGACATATTTTAAGACTTTTATAGCCCTCAATTGGCAGCACTGGTGGCCCGTGAATATCCACAGGATGTCTATAGAACTGTAGGACATCCTGAGGACATCTGCAGAACTGTATGTGGTGCCAGTGGGTGTACCAGCTGGACTAGAAGAGATCTACAAGTCAAGGTGTCCAAGGCCATATTGTCACGAATGACAAATGATAAGGCGGCGAATAACTAGAGAGACTAAATGTTTAATAGGGGCGAATTTGTGCCCAAAAAGAAAACAGAGGTGCAGGCGTTGTGGGCGTCGAAGGTGGCATGGCGGCTGGATCAAGCGCTGGCGAAAGACTGACTGTGGCTCGTCACGCGTGAGTCCCTTATGTGTACGTGTGGGCTTCTAAAACAATCGGCGTAGAAGGTTCGGTGCGTAGAGCATTTGGACCTCGAATGAGCAACAGTGTTCTTGAATTTACCAGAACGCGACGTTTACAGAGACAACAAAAAGAGGCGCATCCGCGGCCAGGCATTAAACCTCGGCCCTTTACGTGGGAGCCAAGCACAATAACCACTCGGCCACGGGCGTGCTTGCTCGGAGACGCGCTTTGCAATGTAATGTTTTGCCAAAATGTCTACAGGAAACCCTTGCACATTTCGCCACAATGTCTTGCAGGGTCCAGTCTATGTCTTGGCGGTCAGGGGTACGGTACACATCTTGCAGATGGCCCACTACATCAGCTCTTGTCAGAATGTCTGCAGGACGTCTTGCACGTCTTGCCAAGTTGTTTTATAAACATCCATCAGACTTCTTGGCAATCAGCGGGTATGATACATGTCCTCAAGTCAAGGTGGCCCACTACATTAGCTCTTGCCAGAATGTCTACAGGATGTCTCGCAAATCTTGCCAAGATGTCTTACAGACATCCACTAGAAGACTTAACGATCTCTGGTCGCGGCACACATCTTCCAGGTGGCCCGCTACCTCGGCGACGTCCCCAACTTTCCGCTAAACTCCGCGGCCCGCCTCTCTGAACTCCGGCAGCTCTGGGATGCCTGCCTGGACGGGCGGCCCGGTTCCGCGGACCGCTTCTCCGCGGCCTCCTGGCGTTCCTCGGAGACGCCCGCCACGTGGCCCGCGAGGTCTGGGCCACGTATGACCTGCCCCTCATGTGGGGCGGCCTCACGCTGGCGTTGGGGGCGCGCTTCTGCTGGTCCGACTCGGATGCGGAACCCTGGACCTGCAGGCAGTCCGTGGGGCCGCGCTGGCGCTGTCTCCCGTCGGAGTGTGCGCCGTTTGCTGGCTGGTCGCACCCTTCTCGAACAGTTTCGTCGTGGCTGAGGACTCGGTGAGTCTGTTGCTTTCGGGCTTGCTCCTCGGAGTGGTCGTCGTGTCTTGCGACAGGATGACATTGCAGACGGCAAGTCTGAGCATCCGTGCCGTGCGTTTACCTCTTTAGATAACGTTGAAAGTTCAGTCCTCCGGCCTTGTTATCTAGCCGGTGTTGGCTCGCCATAATTTTTGGTTCCTCCTCTCCAACCTTCACTCTGAAAGAGTGAGGGTTTTGTGGGAGGAGCTTTTCCTGCCATTCTTAACCTGCAAAAGACTATAGGTCCATTCTCTTTGGCAGAAAAAACCAGGATCGCTGAAAACATTGCGAGAGTGTCAGGTTGGCAGTCTTTCGAGGTGTAAAAGGCCTGGTTTGGACATTGCTCATGGAACCTCAAGTTCATTTTGGGAATCGGACAGTGTCTCGGCCACTTTTAACCTGTATGCTGTCAAATATTTTGTCCCTATACATCAGTGTGCCAAATTGGCAAGACAGGGGTTTGGCTTGGAGTGTGTTTCAATGGTTGCATTTGCCTTATAAGGCTCCCAAATGTATCTCAATATCTGTTGAACACACTTTTCTGCAGCTTTAAATGGCAGTCACCCCTTTGCAAGTGACGCCAATCACTAAAACAGTTTAGAGGAAGGTTCTGACTTCTACATTTAAGTTCATGTCCTAAGGAGAGGGGATTATAGGTGTACACCTTTCTATCTGCTGGGCGTGCGAGTGCCATGCTATTCTTGCAGACAACTTTTTGTGGCTGAGCGGTCAAAGCCGTGGGCGCACATGTGCTCGGGCATCTTGAGCCCCCATCAAAGCACGCACACTTGTTACTTCTGAAGTGCCACAGAAAGTTGTCTGCAAGTATATTATTGAATTGCTGTATTTTTGTACAATGCTGGTGGCTTGTCAAGTGAACTAGTTTTCTGACAACTGTTCTTTAGATTTTGCGGGGCTGATGCGGCAGTGGTGCCGGCTTGCACTGATACAATAGTCAGTAAGATGTATTGTATATCAGACTGTAGTATTTCTACACCCTTTCTCTATGTATCTAGAAAGTGCGGATCTTCAATGTGCCTCTTTCACTGCAGGTGACGTTGCATCTACTTCAGTTGCTTCTTCTGGGTTCGATGGTGCTTCGGCGGTCCAGTTTCGCAGGAGGCTCCAAGTGAGTTCCTTTCCCCGTGGACCCTGGCTCACAACTTTACAGGATCCCAGCCTGCCTACGCATGGCCCACCTCAGCTGCCAAATAAGTCTAGCCCCTTGTCTCTAGGACTGAGACCCCACCATCAATTACGGCGTCGACACATTCGGGCAATTAAATTGGGGCACCTGTGTCGCCGCACTGCAGGCGTCTAGTGTTGAGCAGCTTCACGGAGTCCATTCTGTTCCTAAGAGCAGAGTTGCTAGCTACCACAAGCTTACCCTCACATCCACCAGCAGTTCTCGACAGCTGCCTTACGCTAGCAGCTCTGTGCTCTAAAGAGGCACATGAAGGGATTTCTTGTTTTGCTGCGACGAACAGTCTCGGCAAATCCTAGCGTAAACGTATTGCACGTGCTGGAACACTTTCTTGCACCGTCTGCGGTCAAGCACTCGAAATGCATCTCGATACTCGCAGAAACACGGGAAGAAACGTTTTACGCGTAAGAAAGCCAATATGTTTCATATGCCGTCGGGATCGACGTGCTTAAAATGCCGTTGTCAAGAAACGCAGCAGGGAACGCAGTCTACTATTTTAACAATGTCTTGTAACAATCATCTATTCTACAGTCGACGACAGGTTCAGAATGCACTAGAGGCTGTGCTTCCAATAAAAACTTTCTACCGTCAATATCACTCCGAAGTCCCATGAGTATGAACAGCCAAAGCATGGCAGAAGGCAACGAGCACACGCTGGAGGGACAGCTTCTACCGCCTTCTTAATGTGTCTCCGACCGTAGCGAAGAGCACACTCCCTCTCGCATTCGAGATGGAGCTCCCCTTTATGGCAGAGTTCCAGAGCTATGGAAGTCCATAGTTACGGATCTAGAAGCTGCTCATAGTTTGCCAGGCGGGGATCTTGGCACAATGCCCAGGATTTGCGTTCGACTGAAGTCCGTCCAATCCCGCCCATGCATCGAAAGAGTAAAGTAGCCCCGAAGTGGCAACGAACAATGTCACCGGAGCAAGTGTGGTTATGTTGTTGGCTGTCGCAATGCCGGCAGTCGGTTGTAGAAGTTGCGGCGAAGAGTGGGAGTGAGTGTCACCGTCGTTCTGGCATCCCAACTCCTGGCCACCGAAGCTTTTGTGGGTCGTGAGGCTGGGGAGCAACCTACGGCAGAACAGGCGTCTGCCGTGAGTGTCACATGCAACGGCGTGACACCTTAATGCGTCGTCGGGCGGAAATTGAGGAACCCCTTTTGAGGACGCAGTAAGCTCGCCAGTGAGCATTGCGGGTGCCGTAGCGTCGGTGGTTGCAGCCCCGCTCATGCCCGCAGGGCCTTCTCCTGGTGGCATGCGGCGGCGCTCCTGGTGACGCTGAGGATGCTGGCGCTCTTCTGGCGCTGCCGCGAGGAGCACCACGGCAGCCCCTGCGAGGAGAGCGCCCTGTTGCGCATCCCGTCGGAACCCGGCGTCTACGGCCTGGAGCGCGTCGCACTGGCGTGTGTCTGCGCCCTCGGCGTGGCGTTCAAGGCCCTGCCGCCTCGTGGGGAGAGCCTCACGGAGGTCCTGAGCAGGGCCTGCCTCCTGGGAGCCACCTGCAGCCTGGCGGCTCACTGGTTGGTGCAGCTCAAGCCCGCTGTGGAAGTAAACAGGATCTTGGGGACACATCAGGTGGGCGGTGCCGGATGGTTGGCAGGCTGCCGAGCAGCAAAAAATTGACCGCATCTCCCCGTGGTGAATGATGTTGATTGGGGCGAAGCTCTGGTGGTGCTTGTCTGCGTAGACGCTGAGCCGCAACATGCCAAGCCTTTCGTTCGTTTTCATCCATCTCAAAAAAGAATGTGTAGTATGAAACGTGGTTATATACGCATTTGAGAATTTGACCGCAGCGCCCTCTTGTCTATAAACGTTCAGCCAATGCATGCAAAGTTTACGCGATTATATACGCATTTGACCGCAGCGCCCTCTCCTGTATAGACGTTGAGCGGCTACATGCAACATTTCACCCATGACATCCCCAGCTCTTGAGTATAGCTAGCCACCTCCCAGAGCCCCCTACCTCTGTCCCGCAGTCGTGGCCGAGTGGTTAAAGGCCGGCCCGCAAGCAGAGAGAAGGAACCCGACCCTCACTTTCCCTCTCGCCACTGTGAAAGGAGGAAATCGCCTCTCGTTTCCTCCTTGCCATTTTTCGATTTTTTTTGTTTTTGTTTTTTTGCCGGCTGCTTGATTTTTTGGGGGCAAGTTTGGGGTGGGGGAATTAAAAGCTTGAAGGATTTGAAAAGATTATCCCAGAAGCCAGCCGGCACACCTGCGACAAGGAGCTGAACCAACCGAGGAGCTGTTTTGAGCGAGCTTGGCACTTGCTCTTCCCAACGAGTTGGATTGGCTTTTTTTAGCATTGGTTTGGAGGACGATTCTTGCTGTTGTGAGAGCACAAATAACTTGTTCTGTTCAAAGAAGTAGTCATTGAATCAAGTAAACAAGCCGAATTTGGTGAATGCTAAATCTATTTTATTTGGTATCAAATGTTTGCTCATTCTCGTACGAAAAAAAAACAGTGGCTGTGTATGATCTGTGGTCAACCTCTCCTTCCGTGCCGTAATGATGTCGTCGGCCGTAAAAAACTGCCTACAATCGTGTTTATACAGGGTGATTTTTTTAACGACTAGACATGTTTCTAAAAAAGACGTCAGAGTTACGCAATTGCGGGTTGTGCCTTATCTGTAGTCATCAAAAACACCAAATCATTCATTTTTAAAGAGATGTAACGCACGTGAAGTAGTTCACGGCGTCCTAAAAACCTAATTTGGACGCGAATCGTGTTGCCGCAATCTTTTCGGCCGCCGCGCTCCTCGCCCCTTCTACAGTGGCGTTGTCACAGCGATGCGCATGATTTATCGCTTTGGCTTCATGGCGTTGGGCTGTGCCACGCGGAGATGGTGGCGACATCAAATCAGAACTATATTTTCGCGCCCAAATGAGGAGGACGCCTTATCAGGACGCCGTATAATAATGTACGCGCGTTGGTTTGGTGGCTTTCGATTATGGCCAACAAGTTTCTAAATACACTATGCCGTTTTATTTTCTAATTAAAAGGTTAATTATCGAATTTTAGGCAATCAGTCGGTTTTAGTTGCGTTCTTTCTTGAACCTAATCCTCGCCTGGCCGTATAGCTCACCTACACAAACCGCAATTGCGTTAATTTTCACTGAACAATTTAGTGGCTTTCGATTATGCCCAACAACTTTCTAAATAAACTATGCCGTTTTCTTTTATAATTAAAAAGTTCATTAGCAAATGTTAGGTAATCAGTCGGTTTTTGTTGTTTTCTTTCTTGAACCTAATCTTCGCCTGGCCGTATAGCTCACATCCACAAAACATAATTGCGTTAATTTGCACGTTTTTTCTAATAACTAGTAGGTGAAAAGAAAAAAAACGCTGTATATAAAACAGAGGGCAGTTCTTTTCTGATATAAATAAAGCGTGGAGCAAGCGTCTTGCATGCATCTTTTTTTTTTCCGCCTATAAAAACAAATTTTGGGACATTCGAAATTGAGTTTATGATGGGGCGGGCGCTTTATCACGGGGTATTTTGTCATGTTTTATAAGCTTTATTACTGGACAGAAGAAAGCCACGCGAGCCGTATCACGTTGCAAACAGCTAATTCGGGTGTTTCTCAAGGAGCTCTAAAACTTTCCAATTGAGATTTCGGTTCTTAATACATTTAAAAAGTTGGGTAATTAGTCCTAAACATTTAATTTATTACGCATAATTAAAAATACTGCAACTCTCGCAAGACGCTTGCTAACAACATAAAGTTGGTTTCATTGGCGTAAAGTGGCTGCGCTCTAATTTCGCGTTACAGAGATTTGTAAACGTGAGTAACAGGCTGTAGTTGAGCTTGTTACTCACTCACTTGTTACTCACTGAACTTGTTACTCACTGAACCTTGACAAAGTCAAGGTTCAGAAAGAGGAGGAAGTATTAAACCACAGTTGGTAGTCCAGCGGTACGCCTGTCTCTTTCTCTCTCTATATTCTATTTTCCTAAGTTCAGCTGGCCTTTTATAGTATTTGTAAACGTCTTTAATTTTTATGTTTGGTCTTTAAAGATTCGATGAAAAGCATTCGCGACCTTATCTGTCAAGCCGCGTCCGCGGACAGCGCGGCCTCCTTGGCAAGTTGTTCCCTCATCGAAGACGACGATGAATAAAAGGTACGATCAAAATCTAAATGCCTGAATAAAGCGCAAGTTTAAAATAATTCTAAGAATGTTAAATGATTTTATTTCTACCATATTCAAATTTCAACACTCGTCGCAGGCAGCATGAAAGGCAGCACTGCACTCTTGGCGCAAACGAGTGCCCAGTCAACGGTCCTACACTCAAACACGCATCACCACCCGACCTGTTTGAAAAATAAATAATTTCCAGTACTTTTGGTAGAAAAGGCGAATTTTCTACTGAGCGTGATATTTTGTGGACCCAAAAGTCCTGTAGCCGAGATCGGTAGTTCACAGCTTCAGGAAGACGAAGAACGACGGATGCATTATTTCCCGCGGAAGTACTGTTTTGACGTTGAATTCCACATAAAATTGTATTTGCACAAATTGTGGCACGATGCCGAACTTGCTTGATTACTTTTCTTTTAGAGTCAACATAACCAGGCATAATCTACAGATATTGCAGATTTTATTTTAATTGGCGTACAGCGCGAAAGACAAGTAGGGACATAAAGAACACAATAGAGCTCTGCATTTCTAATGCATTTCTTTCTTTCTGTACTTGTGGGCAGTTAGCCCGCATGACTATATTCAAAAGATTGCCAAATCGTTTAAGCCTCCCTCCTTTTATAGTTGGTTTAAAAAAAACGAAATAGTGATACAATAACCCTTCAGTGTGCCGTGTTAGAACGACCAATTTTCAACTCTCTGGTTGAGCTCAAAGTTCAGATAAAAATATCCACCTTTTTTTCCTTCTGCTATGATGTTCAAGCTCCGTTCACTCGAGATAAATATGCGGTGTTGCAGCGTATGTAGCCGCATGCGGAAGTATCTGAGTGTGTTTTAAAGCTGCAGAAAAAGAGTAAAAAAAGAAAAAAAAAAGAAAAGCGAGTTAGCTTGAACTTTTCCGAGCTCATATCCAGCCTGCCTAACTAATCCCTGATGTTTGCGATTGAAGCAGAGCACCTTGAAGGGTTAGAGAGATTTTGTCGGGCGGCGGTAAGCCCATTAGCACTCGTGCGAGAAGGCTGTAAAATGCGAGGAGGAAAATGGAGGAGGAAAGGGAGGAGGAAAAAAAGAAAAGAGGGGAATCTTCTGCCACGCTGAAGAAAATTTTGAGTGCCCCCTTTAAGGCGATAGACTAGAAATCTATTGGGGTCTCCCCGCACAGGTTCGAATCCTGACAACTGTGCAAACATTTTTTTTTTTTTCATCTTTTTTTGTTATTATTTTTTTTCATCTGTCTTTTTTCTTGTGGTTTACACCAGCACGTGAGCTCACGAGCAGGAGCACGAGCACTGGATGCCAGACGGACGCACATGACTGCTCCTAAGGAGCATCGCCCCTAAAAATCATACAGCGATGTCTCGAAAGTGTGGACACTTCCGCAGTGGCGTCACGAGGGGCAGCGGCACCCAGGGCGGGGTAACCCGCTCTCGCATGCCCGCTGTGACACCCCCCCCCCGCTCTCGTGGCCTGCCACGGCACCCCCCTGAGCACTGCACCCGGGGCGGTCTCCGCCCCGCCCCTCTGTGACGCCAGTGCACTTCCGTTCCCCAAAAGCATCCGCAATACGAGTTGTCCATGATAACGAGTGTGCACTTGCCCACTCGTCATAGCATCCTCAAGGCTTTCACTACTGCACCGTGCTTAATTAAACGAAAACCGAGCTGAACTCGTCAAAGTTGTTCCCAAGCTTCCACTTGTTCATTTATAAGCTAATTTAGCTACATTTATGGACTGTGACTTCAAAAAGTACAATGCCCACGTTGGGATATGAGTAGACGACAAATTGGACATAAAATTCAACCCGCAGAGATGCCCAGCTATACCTAATGGAGGGAATTTATAAATCTTGCTGTATGCAAATATTCCTTCTTCAATCTCAAATTTGAATAAAAAATATTTAAAAAAATCAGCAGAACCCATCCTTTGGGAATGATTATCTACGTTAATGCGAATAGCATCAAACGGTGCGGAGTTATGCGCGTTCGTCAGGTGGCCGGCACACTCTAGATACGCCAGCCCACTCTTGAGGCGATTCTAAATTTGTTGACACTTTCTACAGCCCTGCGCACGATCTCCGCAGCCCAGCACGTGCGTTTGTGTCACTTAGGAAGGCGAGCAAAGCACGCGCCATACGCACAAACACTCAAAATGGTACCGACCAGACTTTCTGGCGTCTCAGCTAGTCTCAACCAACGGTACTCTAAACGGTTGTTTATATCTTTACCATAGGACGCGCTTTACAGCGCTGTCACAGCTACCGGTGCGCGCGCTGTTCCATGCACGAGGGCTCATTCCGCTCTCGTGAGGCTGAGCACGGCCGCTACATCACCCTCTCCCGAGCGCGGGAGAGGGTGAGCTAGCGGCCGTGCTCAGCCTCACGAGAGACGGAATGAGCCCTCGTGGCATGGAACGCGCGCGCGCCGGTAGCTGTGACAGCGCTGTAAAGCGCGTCCTATGGTAAAGATATAAACAACCGTTTAGAGTGCGTTGAATGACTGCCTTCATAGCTCTGTGGTTAGCGCGTCTGCCTGCTGATCAAAGGGTCAACGGTTCGAATCCCAGCCGGCGCCGGTCTTTTTTATTTATTTATCGACCCACGGCGTAAGAGGTTAGATAGCCAGATAGATAGATAGATAGATACATAGACGAAAAGTGCGTGAAGTATCCAAAGAATGCTATTCGCATTAAAAATCACAAATGATGAATGTAGGTTGCCAGGGCATCTTTGCCTGACATCCCGCGACGCTGGTTTCCTAGGAAGCGTGTTTAGACCTTATCTTACAGTGTTCTGCCAGCACGTGTTGGCTTTTGTTTTCATTTGTACATTTTCCTAAATAAAGTAAACCATTCAATTGAAAGTTACGCCGCATCCCGCCTAGATCTTTTTTCGTTTTGTCATTGTTGTTTCGGCGTATTATCCAGTAATGATGTCCACTCTGTCTGAGAGCTCAAGAACGTGCCGCTACTTCGTCGTCATCTTGAACCGTGAAACGCACCAGATTGCAGAACAAAGTGACAAGTTGCAGGAGGCCTAGGAAGCGAAGCTTACAATACCGAGGCTCGGTCTGCAATGCCTTGACTGCGTGCGCATTCAAATTCTGTCTGTTCCAAAACCACCGATAACAACGGAATTGATTGACTGAAAAGCGCCGCGGTTGTTACGAAATTTGAAACCTGATAGGGTGCTACAGCACTAAGACATGACTAAGCGTAACTAAGGGGAGGCTTCATGCTGGGCAAGGAGGAACTTCCGTCTGCATTGCAAGGAAGTCGAACGCCAGAAGTGCCGGAGCTCGCGTGTTTGCTGGTGGTCGTAGGTGCCGAAAAATCTCTATATCCATTGTGTAGTTCGTTACGAGAGATATATTTTGCGTGCACACTGATAAAACATTTTCGTGCATTCGATATACGGGTAATTCGCTGTACCCGAGTTCGTTGTAATCGGGTTTGACCGAACTAGTCAAAAATTGGAATATTTGCACAATCTTAATAACAAGACAAAAATGCATGTATTTATCCAGTTTGTCCCCGAAAATCTTGTCTGTGCAGCGGGGTGTCCATAATAATGGGGTTCTCATTAACGAGACACGACTGTAGTCTGTTTCAGGTTTAGAACGGCATGACAAGCTCCTCCCACTAAGCCCTCCACTCTTTCTACTTTAGTAGAGCGAATGGTGGAGAGGGGCGATTGGAGAGGGGGAAACTACCAATCACGGCTAGCAGAGAGCTTTTCGAGAGGGGCTTGTTGAGCTCTTCTAAATCCGCGCGTGAAATTATTCCGACATTGTCATAAGCGACTATTTCTCGTAGCGCATAGATTTCATCTCGCAAATACTGCAAGAAACCTTCAGTGTAGTTATATACACACATTGGAAGTGCTTCAGGAACGCCCGGCAGAGGGCACCATTCTGTTCCCTCGTCGCGAGCAGTTACAAGCGAACAGAATGCACTCTAGCGCACTCAAGCGTAAATATGTGAGCTGGCCTCCGGGGTTCATGCTGGCAGACGGTCGACTGCTCTTTTGCCAGAAGGAAATGGGCAATGTGCAAAATAGAGTGCCCCTAGTGGTTCAGGTGCACTCTGGGGCTGTCAACGGGTAGTTTCAGTTTTGGTTTTGCTGGGTTGTGCATCTGTCGTCTTCTGTCGTCTCCGCACTGCCATTGCAGTGCGGAGACGACCCCGCACTGCAATGCGTCGTTGTGGATTGCTCCACACTTACTCGCGATGCAGTAAGGACCCTTTCCTCTCGTCGCTACATATCAGACACAGCGAATAATGAACCGATTACGAATTTGATGGCACGGGGAGCGAGTGAAAACGCCTCAGCGGCGAAGTCAATTGAACACAGATAGAGTTATGCCAAATGCCGTGCCAGCTCACTGCATGCATTTGTTTGCCACCTCGAGAACAGCCACTGAGACTTGTACTACAGTTTTATAACACCCTTGTTCCCGTGGTTCATTTCCTCACAGCAGCGTAGCAAAAGGTGCATGCATGTTTGTGCTTGAACGCATTCTTGTACAAGGTTCCTTGTGTACTGCGTTAGCCTAATTGAAAATAGCGGTCGGTGAAGCAAGTGTGTTATAAAACTGGAGTACTAGTCTCAGTGGCTGTTCTCGAGGGTGCAAACAAATGCATGCCGTGAGCTGGCACGGTGTTGGGCGTACGTCGATTTGCGCTCACTTGACTTTGCCATTGCAGCGTCTTCGCTCGCTTTCCATGTCAGCAAAGTCATAATTGTTTCTTTATTAGCTGTGTCCAATATGTTGCGGTAAGAAGAAAGGGTACTTGCTGCATCACGTGTAAGTGTGAAGCAATCCGTGGCGACGTGAGCGATGGCGGTGTGGAGACGAGAGCAGACGGCAGATGCACTAAAGATGCACAACCCAGCCAAACCGCGAAACTACCCGTTCATAGTCTCCTGCTCTCAGAGTGCACCTGAACCGCTAGGGGTGCCGCTATTTTGCATATTGTCCATAGGCAGTTCCTCAGTCGAAGTGCACTTCGTATTAGAGTGGCCGCCACTGTCCCAAAACCGGCACCAAAACCGGCATCAAGAAACTCGTTCAAGCCTACATCTGTAACGAGCACTTTTAGTTCCCGAACTTCATGACGTGTCCGGTGCCGACGATTGATGCGGCGCCACCGCACAATTGCAGGAGCTGCTTCCGAACTTGACGATGGTGCTGTCGCTGTCGGTGCTGGTGCTGTCCCTTGCCTGCCCTCCCGCCACCCTCGGTGGCCAGCTGCTTGCACCCGCAGGTGCGCTGCTGCCGCTGTTTGCGCTGGCGGGCGAGAGCTACGTGCCTGCCCTCTGCTTGCTGGCGGCGTCTGCGCTGGGCTGCGCCCGCCTTTGGGACGTGCTCCAGCCTTCGGGTAAGGGCAGTCCTCAGATTCCCCTGTCTGGAATCTTTTCTTCGTGCTACGGGCAAGTTTTTCCTAGGGCTTGGGCTTTAAAACTGGGTCCCTAGGAACATTTCCCAGGGTGCCCTCTTGGGTTCCCCGCGCTCCCGTATTTCCTCGACCGTCCCCGTCTCTGATGTAAAGTGTTTGTCCAGTTTAAGCGCTATTTTAGCGGATCTGAGTCGCTCATTTACAGCCAACTGTAAGCCAAACACGCTCAATGTGCGCATTATTGATTACTAGGCCTGCAGTCTCCCGTACCGCTTTATTTCACCTATGCCAAGGGCAGGAGGGATCCTGTTCATTGAAGAGCTCAAGAATCCGCGCCCTAGGGACAAATCGAAGTGCCAGATACGCACTGCGGACGTCGGGAGTCAACCAATCAGATAGGTCGCAGAACCCAATGGACAGACGCGCGTTCGGAGAAGACACCGCGGAGAAAGTTGCCGGATGCGTCTGCTCCTTCGTACAACCCCAACAGGCCCGTAGGAAAGGTGAACTGGGAACACCATCATACTTGAGGCCTATCAGTATTTTTTGGCATAATATAGACACCACGTAAAGGATGCTACATCTGTTATAAAAGAAATTTGGGAACGAACGAGACTTCTGTTACGCCCAGGGAATGTTGAAGACAGGAAGCTCGGGCCGGAGGCGGGACGACCGAAACTTCTCCCCGCCGTTCCGCCCCCGTCGGCGACTGTGGTCGTCGGGACTACAGCGCAGGGAAACGTGTCTTCGGCCGGCGCCTTTACCGTCCCGTCCCACCCGTAAATCGAAAGTGGTCGTTGAGTGGTGACACATTGCGTCGACAAATTGCGACGAGAAACCTGTGAGAAGAGTCTGCGTTGACTATGTCCCGCTACATTATTGAGGCTGGTGTAGCTGTCTCGTTTGCCCGTGCTCTCGCGCGAAGGAGATGCCAAAGGAAGCAGTGCGCTCGCGCAGGTAGCTTTGACGGCGTTGGTGTACTGTGGGAGCCGTGCCAGCCTCATTTATGCGGCACAAAATAAACGACGCCGAGGCAGGTAAATGGCTGCCGTAATTGCGTCCTTGCTTCAGTTATCTAAATCTGCTTCCGCACGCAGAAGAAGAGAGAAGAGTCTTCAAATGTGGGTGAACTGCCTTTATGTACTTTAGAAGCGGCATGTAAAGTTATTTCTCAAAAAAAGTTGTGTTAAGCAAAAATTAAAAAAAAAAAAAAATGACGGGCAAGGCTTACGTTTTTTAACAAAATCGGCTGGAATGCTAAGCACTTCCTGCCCTTCAAGCCGGTCATGTGGCCAGAAAATCCTTCTCGAGGCTATTTTAGCCGCCGGGAGAGAGAGCCGCGCCGACTGTCAAAGCTGCCTAGGCACTTTGCTGGGACGGCATCGAGCAGCCATCCGTCGCCCCTCGCAGACCCCTGGGGCCCCGCACTGAGCTGGCTGCTGCTGGGCCAGCTGGGCTTCTTTGCCACGGGCCACCAGACGACCTTCTCGACGGTGCAGTGGAAGGCGGCCTTTGTGGGAGCCCGCTTGGAGGGGCCCCCCATGGCCCTGGGCATGCTCAAGGTGCTGGCCAACACCTTTGCGGGCCCCCTGCTTTGTGCTGCCAGCCTGCCTCTACTGGTTGCCTCCCCTTTGGACCGGAAAGAGATGGTGCGCACCGCCACCTGCTACTCTGCCCTGCTCCTGCTTCAGGTGCAGTAACCTCCTCCTTCCTTCCTCTAGAGCAGGGGTTCTCAAGCTGGGTATGTAAGAATCCAGGGGTTCCCCAGAGCACCCTCAAGGGTTCCCTGGAGCACCCTCAAGGGTTCCCTGGAGCACCCTCGAGGGTTCCCTGGAGCACCCTGAAGAGTTCCCCAGAGCACCCTCAAGGGCTCCACCGAGCACTTTCAAGGGTTCTGCAAAGGGTTCCCCAGAGCATGCTCAAGGGTTCCCCAGAGCACCCTAAAGGGCTCCCTGGAGCATCCCAAGGGTTCCTCAAGCACCCTCAAGGATTTTTCAAAGCACTCTCAAGGGTTCGCCAGAGCACCCTCAAGGGTTCCCCGAAGCACCTTTAAGGGTACTCCCGAGAAACCTCAAAGGTTCCCCAGGGTGCCCTCAAAGGTTCCCAGAGCTCTCAAATTTCCTCAACCGTCCCTGCCCCGAAGTAAAGTGTTTTACAGCGGAGCTGTCAAGGGCTAGTTTTCCAGTATCGTGTCCATGAGTAAACAAATGATGACACAAAACTCTGGACAGCTACTGCCATCTATAAACAACAGTGGCAACCAGGCAACTGGCTTGCCGGTTGTCTGGTTGCCGCCGTCGCTCATAGATGGCACAGCCTTTCCAAGCAGTGATAGAGTGCAAGCGAGCTGGTAATGAATTGACTTCTTGTGGACCCTGAGATGGGGAACAATCCCAGGGTCTACAAGATATCAAACCTTTCCAGCTTTTCCACTCTGGCTTGCCGACTTGCGGCCGGCCCTTACTTCATTCCCACCATAGTACAGCTTCGCTGGTCTTTCTTCTTCTCCAGAGTGGAAAGGCTGAAAGTTTTTCCAGATTAAGCACTATCTTAACAGATCAGCCATTCCTTGATAAATAATCATGACCCAAGCATCCCCTACGATGTGCCTTCTTGTTTACAAGGTCTCTGTGCTTTTGTACCGCTTTATTGCATCAATGCTGAGTCTAGGAGGGGTTTCTTGGCTCTCATGGAAGCTAGACGGAGGCTCCTCGAGATCAAAAAGTTCAAGAACGTCCGCTACGCTTCGGATATCGGCACTTTTTCCCCAATTTTCCCGTGGCCACCGTGTCATTGTTGCCAGTTGTCCGAAATAGCAGGAAACACTTTTCCCTCCAAAAATTTTAGAACGGTTCTAAGGTTTTGGAGGGAAAAGTGTTTCCTGCTATTCCAAAACTCTAGAACCGTTCGCGACGGAGCGAGACAGTCTTGCCCGAGCTTTCCGAACTAGCATCACCAATTGGGGCCAACATGTTTCGGTGACGTTCCGTCGTGGTCGTTTCTCCTGCATGTCGTTGCCACCAGGGTTCGCCTCGAAGCGACGTCAGGAGTTCGAACCTCGACTGCCGATCATCGGTTGCGAATGGCAAGTTCAATGGTGCGTGTAAAAAGGCGAAGTAGAAGTCTCTCTCTCGGGAATGAAGTGCCGATGTTCCAAGCGTAGCTTAATTTAGGGGCACTAGAACAACCAACGTGCGAAGCAAGAGGTGCCCAATGTCTTCCGGTTTTCCTGGCGTGCAGGTGTGCAGCACGATGGGCTCCTGCTTGCTGCTGCGACGCCACCTTATGGTGTGGGCAGTGTTTGCGCCCCGCCTCATCTTCCAAGTGGTGTCGGCCGCGCTCTGCCTTCCCGCCGTCCTCGCCGGGTGGGCCGTGTATCGCAGAACCGTGAAAACGAGGATGGTGTTCCTCCGTCGAGACTAGTCGGCGGAATCCACTCTTCCGTAGGACCCTCGTTGTTGTGGACGTTGTGTCATAGGTTCTTTTGTGGAAACAATGCCTACCAGTGCAATACTTTTTTTTTTAATGTGGAATTCCCTCGGTGAATTTAGAGCTGTTATGGACCGCCTTTTTCTGGTATCTTCTCGTGTGTGCAAGCATAGAGTGCTCTAAAGGGACGATCATGGAGTGCATCAAATCCATCAAGAAAATTCCCCATTATAGGTAGTCACCAAGCATCCATTGACCATGGCATTTGTAGTGGACTTAAACACTCCATCAAAGTGTGTTGAAAGTGAAGACGTCATTGCTTGTGTTTTCTCTGGTCCACTCTCACCGATAGTCTTCCATGGAGGCTAATTTTGTGTAACTGTGGTTGAATCCAGGGGCATGCCTGGTCCTAGTTGTGTACATATTGTTGAGCCTTAAGGGTAAAGCAAATTAACCCTTTGTTGACGAATGTTGCCTACAGGTCACGTAATAATTTGTTTGAACCACGTAATAATCTTTTTTTCGCTTAATAGTTACGGTTTTATTGAGTTTCTTTAATCCAGTAGTCTGGCAACAGTCTTGAAGATCAAAATACAATGGCATCTATTCAAAAATATGCAAATAGCTGAAAAAAAAAAAAGAAAAAGTTTGGCGTGCAAATACGTGGCAATTGAGAACGTCGGACGGCGAAAAATATGGATAGTAAGTGTTTTTCTCTTGCCACTAACATTTTACGATAGGCGACCATTTTGCTTCAGGCTATCGTATGTACAAATATCGACATTTTATAGTGATTCACAAAGGTTGTGCAAGGAAGCCACTTTTGGACTAATGCCTGGTGTTGCACAGGCAACAAAGCTATGACCTTAAAAAATAAATGTTTTAAGCAATTTTTGCATATTGTCAATAAAGGGTTAATAAATAATGGACAGGCCATTCACCTGATCTGCACTTTTATGCACTGAAAATACCATACCTCTAGTGATCATAAATATGGTTCCCTTGTGTTATATACTTCGGGGTTCGGGTATAACAATACTTTATTTACAACAAGCGGCCAGCATGGCAGCAGCCTTCGACCGACGGGCGCGGTCCCAGAGTCACCCTCTCTGACGAGAGTTTCGTAGCCTTCCTCGGCGCAGTCGTTGCGGAGCGGGTCGGTGGCGCCATCTAGTGAGGGCGTACACAGCACTCCTCCCTTCTTAATGAGGGCTACCTTCTTATTAAAGGTTACTTATGTGAATCTCAGGAGCTTGCGAACAGTTCATGTAGGTCGTCTCATATTGGGCGTCCTTGAACTCTCCGCTGTCCTTGCTTCGCTCGTGGCGTAACCTTGGTCCTGTTCAGGTGGTAGTTGTTTCCCAGGACTTGATGCTAAAGGGGTCAAGTGCGGCTTTACTTGGTCACTGTGGCAGCGCACTTGCCCTTGCGGAGTTGACACAGTCACAATCGATGATCCGGTAGTGCTGTCTACCTCGCCCAACCACCATCGAGGTCCCTTACCGAAATTGCGAACAGCTACCTTGTTCCCTTTTTTTGTGGCGTAATCCCTTTTCCTTTTCTTCTTGCTCGGCCCGTTGCCTAGATTCTGTCGGCAACTGCTCCAGAATTGTCTCTTCACCTCAAGCTCCGACTTGCTCAATGGTTGCTCATGTATCGCCGAGCACCCCGTCCGAACGGAACGTCTCCAGCAAAACATATGCTGGCTTATCCAATGAAAGCAAGACTGGACCTCTGTATTCCCAGGAGGGGTGAAGAGACAATTCTGGAGCAGTTGCCGGAGCCGAGGACACGCCAAATGCTAAACGGTTGTAAGCAAACAGTCCTCGGTGTGTGTTGATGACCAGGAGCTTGCTGGTTTCTTTATCATCGAGTACTTGGTTGTATGCCTCACGGAAGTCTAGTTTCGAAAACCTGACTCCTCCTTGCAGCGAAGCAAAGATGTCTTCCACTTTGGGCAGTGGGTACTGGGTTGTCATCACTGCAGGATTCACACCTACTTGTAGTCTCCGCAAATCCTGACACTTTTGCCAGCGGCTTTTAGCACTGGTACGATGGGAGATGCCCAGTGAGAGTGGTCTATGGCCGTGATGATGCCTTCTTCAAGTTCCACCTTGTCCCTCAGTGCATATGGTACTGAGCAGGCTCTGTAGTACCGTGGCTGAGCGTCAGGTAGAACGTCCACATGCACCGGTGGTCCTTTGAATGCACCGCAACCTGGTTTGAAGACCTCTTCAAATTCCTGGAGTGTTTCCAGTACCCCTCGGTAGGTTGCAGTTTCTCCCAGTTGAGTGGAGTTTACTTGCCGTGGAAGCAGGTCAAATGCTGCCATCCAGTCCCTGCCACAAAGGTTAGGGCTCTTGCAAGAAACAACCAGAAGTGTCTGTTGACTTTTGGTCTCACCGAGACTTGCGTCCACAGTCAAAGTTCCTTGCACAGGAATGGGTCCACGGATGCATTTGAGCTAGATGTCCGTTTCAGCTGGTCTAGGCAGACTTCTCTGATGGCTCAGGTATGTTTCCTCGGAGATCAGCGAGACAGGAGATCCTGAATCTAGCTCCATCTCAATTGAAGTGTCCATTTACCATGAATGTTACAGTGATTGGTTTCACCGTTGACTTTGCTTGCAATGCATGCAAGTAGTACTCGGATGGTTCCCCAACTGATTCCAGCACGTTCACTTGTTTCGTGAACTGCTTCTTTGGCTTATCAGTCTTTGACAAACAGCAACTTGCTAGGTGTCCAACTTTTTCGCACTTGTAGCACTTTGTGTTGATGTGCGGACAGTCCGGGGACTTGTGATCCCGGGAACCACAATGAATGCAGGCACTTGCTTTATCTTGTGGTCCTGGCTTCTTTTTAGCTGTGGCCTTTGGATCCTTCCATTTTTGGCCGTTAGGTCCATGTTGACCATTTTTCTTCCTGTGGAACTTGAGATGATTGGTGGTACCATCTTGGTTTCCCGAAGTGGTTGCGTCCACGTGGCCTCTTTGTATCTCGGTCGCGTTGCGTTCCGCTGCTTCCGCCGACCTTGAGATTTCGACAGCCTTCTCCAGGGTTAGGTTTTTCTCCACCAACAGTCTTTGCTGCACGGTTTTGTCCCGTATCCCACACACAAGGCGGTCCCTCAGCATGCGGTTGAGAGCTGCGCCGAAGTTGCAGTGTTCTGCCATCTGCCGAAGTTCGGCGACGAACGTAGCGACGCTTTCGTTCTCGAGCTGTACTCGTGTGTTGAAGCGAAAACTCTCGGCGATTTCGGACGGTGGAGGGCTGAAGTGACTGTTCAAGGTAGCCATGAGCTCCTTGTACTTCTTTTCTTTTGGCTTCGCAGGCGCTAGCAGACTCCGGAGCGTTGCGTAAGTGCTGGTCCCGACAGTTGATAGGAAGATCCATTTCTTCTTCTCGTCATCTTCGATGCCGTTTGCATTGAAGAACGCGTCAACCCTTTCCGTGTAGGATAACCAGGGCTCCTTGTTGTCGTATTCTTCTAGCTTGCCAAAAGTCGCCATTTCTATAGTTTTGGAATTCACGCGCGCGGGAAGTTCACGCACAGTGTAGAATTCCTACCGGGTCATCCCGTGGTGCTGTTGCTTGGCGGCTTCTCCTGCTTGTCGTCGATCCGTTTCTCGTCGCCAGTTGTTATATACTTCGGGGTTCGGGTATAACAATACTTTATTTACAACAAGCGGCCGGCATGGCAGCAGCACCTTGTTTGTGAAGGTTTGCAAAGCACAAGTTTAGGAGTTTTCTGAAATCATGTGCATCGTAGCTTTGCTCCAAAGTGCCCTTCATGGAGAAGCTCCAAGCTACTTCTCATTGGATGCTTTTTCCAATCTCGCATCCCTTCTCACTCTAAAAAGAATGTCTCTTGTTTAATACATTTCTACAAACTGGTAGCAGTGCGCAAAAAATATGCAGACAACGGGAGTAATGTACAGGACGAGTGGCGAACTTCAACTGTATGTTTAATTAAAAAACACATAGGTAAACAACCACGCCGTCATAGCGTCAACTGTGCTCAAAAAAGGTCTTTTTCTTGTGTAAATACACCGATGTTTGACTGACACAATTCTCACCTTCCTTTCCCATTTCGTAGGCTTCCAGCAATTCCCTCGCAGTTGTGTTAGCCCCTTTGCCCGAAATCATGGTGCTGTCAAATTTCGGCCGACATATGCACGTGACACAGTGTAAAGGAAGGTGCCCCCAGTGGTACACCGCAGTGAAAGTGCATGGTCATGTGCTCGGTCATTGACACATCGGCCAGTCTGGCCATTGTATACTCGGCCACAACTCAGCGGAACACGATAGACCACCGAGACTACGCACTCAACATACTTATTCCTGCGACTCGCCACACATTAGTTGCCTCTCCCACCTCTGTCAGCCACTCTGGGGCATAGTTGCGACACCTTACTAGGCGACGAAAAGACAACAGGAACATCGTAGCGCCCCGCTATCTTTTTCATATTGTGAGAGATCTTGTGTATATAAGGGATTACTTCTGGTCTTTTATTTGGTCGTTCCCTACGTGGTTGGGCTGCCGTCTTCATCTTCGTTAGTAGCTTTTCCGCCGCCGCCAACAAAACTGAAGCTGGGAAGCTCGTGGCACCAAGCCGTTCAAACTACCTTCATGACTTCTCTAGGGGTGCCTGCAGACATGACGCTGCTACCAGTTTGTAATCGTATACCAACTCACCTGCATCGCTGCATTGATTTTCTATATCTCTTTGTCTGTACACAGAAATAAAGTGGAAGATACTGTCGCAACAAAACACTTGCCTGAAACAGTTTACAAATGCAGGCTCACATCAGTTTGCCACATGGTCATTGATCTGCCCATGCTCGAAAGACAGTTATAAGCAGCGCAGATTCTGCTTTGCCACCAAGACCTGTACTAGTGCGATATGATCTGCGATGGTCACATTTGTTTCCACGAAGTAAGCGAGGGAAGACCCGATTTATCCCCATACTTCACCACAGTTCCGCTAGGATTAGCTCTCCTGCAAGGGACATTTTACACCCTGCAAACACATTCCAGGTCACTGTCAGAAACCGAGTACTGTAAACGACTTCATTTTCGCGACTTCGAAAATGTAGCGAAACATTTGTCGCGCAAACATATTAACTTGTGTTAACATGTACACAAGTTATCACTCTAAATCAATACATTTTGTGCCCGCAAAATATTCTCGAAACCCACAATTTGCAAAATATAGAGCCGCAAAAGAGGTCGTTTACAGATGCCCCGTTTATAAATGCTTCACCCCACTTGGGGCAGCAGTCTGCGACAATAATGCTGGAGAGAATAATCATGTTAACTATGTCAACCGTTTTTTTTATTTATTTATAATGAAGCTATTGTACATATAATGCCACTTGCATTGTCACCACATGGACAGGTTAAGAGTGCTGCCGTGTTGTAAAAGTTGGAAACTCGACTGGCTGTGGCTTAGAATGAAGGTGTTTAAAATATTGAATGGTCAAATGTGAGACTTCATCACTTGATGGTAACCAACCTATTTCTTCATAATATCTTGTGAAGCGAGGCAGTCCAAGAGAAATTTTCTCTTTCTAGAAATCATCGATATTTCCGGGTCTGTCACAATATAGGCTTCTTCGAATCGGCTACTATTTGCAAACAAACAAGTTTGCAACAAGCAAGTTACTTGCATGTTGCATGTGCACAGTGGTGGAAGTGCTGCACTAGACTGCAGCATGAACAAGTCTGCTACATCTTGCGTCAATAAAAATTTTATTATTGGTTGACCTTAATATTCACAGTAGTAGTAGGGAAAAGAAAATGGTGCAAATATGTATTTCTCGGTCAGATCACGGTCGATAGCCCGAACATGTACAATCATAAACACACATACTAAAAGCACAAGTCACAAGACATTCGCAGCGCTCAGTTGGTTTAGTCAATGAAAGGACACATAGAGGAAGATGGATGAGCGCCACTTTGATGCCGTTTGGTTTTTCCCATTGGCTCGTGGCGTCGGCAGCGCTTTACGTATAAAGGTTACTTGTCAACCACGCTGGCTGGATGGTGCATATGCTGGCGGTTGATTACCGACACCGTCTAGATTTCCATACGATGTCGGCGATGTCAGGAACTAAAAGTCGCGAGGAAACATTGCCAAATAGTACGATGGTGGTTACTGCGAGACGGAACCAGGGTCTTGTACTGATGAGATCACTTATCATGTCTGCCGGATTCTTTCGTGCCGCCTCTCGGAAGCGCTCGCGCGTCGAGCTTCACCGCTTTGCACCGGAGTGCTAGGAGCAGCGGCTGACGAGGGTGAGCGACTGGGTTAGTGAACAGGCCTGGAAATTTTGCTTAGGACTATTACAGGTCTACCTTCTTTGGTCTTGAATGTATGTTCATCTCCAATTTTAAAAAGCTGCACCGACAAAGAAAAAAGAAAAGTGAGTATATATTTGATTAAATACTATAGTCAAGGTCTTGCAGCTGTCGATCAAAAGAGCAGCGAACTTTGACTTTACTCTGGTTTTGCCGTCACTAAAGAGCAGTGCCACTTTTAAAGCACCCAGTGTAGATTTTCATAATTCTGGTTGGTTGTTTTTGCAGTTTATAATATTAGTGCTGAATTTTGTAGGTTCATGAAACTTGGGGGAAGCATTTTTATTGAAGACATGTTAGTAGATATGCTGGTTTTTGCTGGCATTTTAGAGAAATTATATTTACAGGCTAAATAAAGTACAGAGTGTAAAAGTGATGGGAAGGAGGGTTTATCCCAAGTGAAATATGCCTGTTAATTTATCCATTTTTTAGTACCTATTGTAAATAGAAACTACTCTGACTAGAGCCTTAGTTCTAAAAAGAGGGCTCTATGTTTCTTTTGTGACCTATTATTACAAAATATAATATGCTCCAGTATCAAAGAGAAACCCTCGATCATTATGAAAGACTGACACGTTTACCGATGCATTCACTTCTTCATTTTCGGGTGATTTGCTGACGGATGTTGGCATCTGCTCCTAGTATCAGCTGCTGCTCCAAACCCATATTATGCCTACTACAGAACCTGCCACAAAATGTCAAATGCCACCTCCACCAATGTATGCAACATGCAAGCAAACTTTTACACAAAACATGAAGGAATGTCCCATGCCAAATGAAGTCCGATGGATTCATTTTACCATTCCCATGAAGAGCAAAACCTTTGTGATATGGCTTGCAAAGTTAGTTCAAAATGTAAGCAGTCCTGTGTTAATTCACAGTATAGTTACAGCGAAGTTGTTGGACATTGGCGTCGCATTCACGCACTATGGGGCAATGGGGTGTGTGAACAGAAGCGTTCGGAACAAAATAGTAGACACATTTTGTTCCGAACGCTTTTGATTTCTTCTATTTTTTCAGGCGGCTTTTGTTTCTTTTCTGTTCCAGAGCGCGTGAAAGCGAGTCTCTTAGAACAAGCTCTTGGCACTGACATTGCTACAAAGGCATCTTGTCATACGCTTTTTATTATTTTTCCCAGAGCATGTGCAGGGGCAGTGTGTGCACTACAAAGACCCCAAGTTCAGAGCGGCTTAACGCTGTGGCGTTCAGCAGCTCTGCTTCACACAAGCAGACCCAGGTTCAATTCTCGCTGACGGCGAGCAATCTTTTGTAGGATTTGGCAACATTGACGAAGAACGCCCTACATCGCCAACTACAAATACAGGATGTCTCAAATAGCGGCCAGGCTCTTTAAATCGACCGCAAAATTTGGTTTCTTTACCTATCGCGCAACGATTTTGTGCAGCGTTGCCCTCAGGTGGTGCATTTTTTTAGTAAAATTTGCAAAAAGCAAACTTACCTGAGAAAAAAGTAAAAAAAAAAAAAAGGCTTAACTCCTATACAAACGCAGCGAAGCCACCAGTCTTTAAACAATAGGGCACCGTTTGGCACGGGAGACAAGAGATGGCGCAAGCGGTCGCGACGCATACTGCCACAAACAGACGAGCATACGGCGCCGCGAGCTGGCGTCAAATAGCAGATGATATTAATGCGAAAGCATTAACTGTCCCATGGAGTGAGCAGACGTCATCAGCCGCGCCAAAGGCAGATAAATTCGTGAAGCCGCGATCCGAGGCATCCCAGCTTTGAAGCCACGCAAAACGGCAAGTAAATGAAGCCGAAGGAGGCCACCACGTGTCAAGTTTCAATCAGCGCCACCCTATGGCGCTGTTTGCCCGCGCGCCGGCAAAAGGAATCGGCTGGCGCACTCAAGTGGCCGCCCGAGTGCACCAGCAGATTCCTGCAGCCGATTCCATGCCGCCGACAGAGCGGCGGCACGGCCAATGTCAGCGAGGCGCGGACTTCATGAGGACGCGCACAAGAACGACGTTCATGCTTTTGCATTCACAACTCATAAGTGCTTAGGTGTACCTTGAACCTTTTTTCGACTCAAAAGCGGCGCAAGCCTTTTCTATGTCAGTTGACAAGGCACGATTTTATCATCCTTACTAATAAAACACATTAAATGGACACACAATCGATTAAGAAAAAAATGGTTTGTCGGGTTATTTTGACTTTTTTTAGGGGTACTTATGTCGTCTGCTTTGCAGTTTCTTGTTACCGTGCACGCTTGTGGTTCTGAGACTGTCGTTGCCTGCGGAATGAGCGCAGCTTACGAGTCGAAAAGATTGTCTGCTAATGACGCCGGCTCTCGGTGCTGCATGCTCGTTCGTTGGCGTCGCGACCGCTTGCGCCATCTCTTGTCTCCCGTGCCAAACGGCGCCCTCGTTTGAAGACCGGTGGCTTCGCTGCGTTTCCATAAGAGTTAAGCCCGTTTCTTTTTTACTTAAATGCACCACCTGTGGGCAACGCTGCACAAAATCGATGCGCGATAGCTTAAGAAACTGATTTTTGCAGTTGATTAAAAGAGCCTGGCCGCTATTTGAGACACCCTGGACATCAACAACAGATGTCATTTCCAGTGGTGGCCAGAGCCCACAAGAGCCATCGCCGTAAAATGTAAAATGTGGTATTTGAAGAGTGCTGCGTAGAGCATCTTGAAAACCCATTGCTTACAGTTTTGGCTTTGAATTACCAACCTCGATTCATGACCTCCTGTCGCCGTCAAACACAGTGCATGTTCAAATATGCGACTTTCCTTAAATTAAAATACTGTAGGTGTTGCCTGCCAATACAAATGGAATGCTGGGGCATGTTTTGGGGGGGGGGCTCCCGACATACCAGAGTTTGTGTGCAAGTAAACGCAGGTAAAAGTGTACCGGGCCAATCATCCCGTTCTGTCGTCTCGATGTCCTAGGCTTAAATTATCCATGACCGAGGAGGGTCATGCTGTACTTTTGAGTTGTAGCCAAGCCGCCAGAAAGGACAAGGCCGGCCGTACCCCTACTTATTTATTTATTTATTTACCCTAAAAACCATTTCGGGCATTACATGGGGGGCAATAAAACAAAGGTTTGATTGTCACTTTGTGACAAAAAATGACGTTGGTGCAACATATAATATCAGAAAAAACAAAAAAATGCTTAGTGAAAATTAGGTAAACAAAAACTACATACGTCGTTATACATTGGTCAGGGCGTTGATAAACATCTGGGCTGAGGTGATCGACACAATATCGCTGGGTAGGCTCTTCGCCAAGTCTAAGCAGGTCCCCACAGACACTGGAGGTCAGTGTTTCAGTGGGGGCTCTCACGAATATGAATGGATGCAATGCAAGTGTAGACTTTATTTTCATGCAGTGCCGACGTGCAGCACTTCGTCAAAGGGGCAATCTAAATCGCACCACTGCTCACCATGGCCAAAGAGGTCCCATAATGCAATGTGCGCAGTGTTGCATGCACGGATTTTCGCAAGTAGTCCATTGATGTCAACACCTTGCCAGATCCAAGTCAAGAATCTTCCTCCGCAATGTGCAAACAGTCTGCCACCAATTGATAGTTCGCACCGACATCTGTAAACGACCGGCCGAACAACCAAGAAGGAGAGCCCCATCTCTGAACACTCCAAGATCCCCGCCTTGCCCAGTTGACGGAAAGAGTGTGAATGATCAGAGTCAAACTTTGATTGACTCTGGCACATGCACCCTGCCATGGGAATATGAGAGGAAGATTCCCAGCGACAGGAGCGAACGATACCAAAATTCCACCCGTACAAAGTTTCTTCCAAAAGTTGTCATTAAATTGTTTATACCATTCTCCAAAACTGTTCATTCCGTTCCAACACATCACATAACTCGTCATGGCGACTACCTTTCCTGGTTGGTTCACGGAAAAATTGGATGCCGCTGCTGGTACACGGCACGCATATTGCATATTAGGGAATCGTAAGAGTATTAATGCTGTGCAACTCATAATTCAACTACAATATAATATCGCAGATTAATTCCTAAAAAAAATAGTAAGGCAGAAAAAGAAACTATTTACTTTTATCTGAGTATAGCGGATAACACAACCACACCATAACACAACAGAACTTGTAGCAAACAACCATAACACAACCACAACAGAACTCCAAAACACTAAAATAATCAAATAAATATTTGTGTCTATACTCAGTGACATGTTAAGAGTTCAGGGAAGCTTGCTCCACCCCTTTCAACTTTAGCAGAGCAAACGCCGGAAAGGTCTCGCCTCCTCTCCACCATTTGCTCTGCTAAAGTGGAAAGAGGTGAGAACAGCTTCCCCTGAACTCTTCCGTCACCAACATTAGCAAAATGTGCTTGCATGCCACGAAAAATATAAAAGACTGCTAATGCCGTCCAGCGCCGGGAGTCGGCGCAACTGAGCACGCTTCCGAGAACGGCCCGAGGATCTCGCAGATGCGTCCCTCGGTTGCGGACCCCGGGAGGTTGGCCACCCTCAAGCTCAGAGGCGGTGGGCAGCCCTCCGACACCGCCTCCCCCGCCAGGCTTTCCGAGAGGGATGACAGCGAGCCTTCGGGAGTGTCCGACTCCATCGCGTCTGTTTAAAAAGGAAAGGTTACGCAAGCTCGATTATGCACAGGTGTGATGGGCCTTCCAGGGAAGAAGGGCGTCCGAATGGCACCACCTACCAAAGATTTGCTCGCATTTCTGATGCACGCCGCGAGATGGCGCGACGCAATGGGAAAGGCTGCAAAGCGTGCATTCGCATGCAGCGTTAACGCAGAGAGCAAGTCGTCTTTTGCTGACGTCAGAACCACGCCGAGCTCTGATTGGCTCCGATTGAAAGATAGTGGGTAGACCTCAAAGCAAGCTGCCTTGAGGTCTACCCCTATCCTTCATTCGAAACCTATTGGAGCTCGGCGTGCTGACGTCCCACAACCCCTGCAAAAGAAGCAGACGAACTTAAGCTCCATAATAAGTTCGCTTTTGCGTGCTCCGTCCACCGACCCTGGATAGCTCTGTCGGCAAAGCACTTGGCTCTCTATCTCAAGGTTCAAATTCTGCCGAGAACTGGTCTTTTTACATGGTTCCCTATGGGCGTGATGCTTGTCACTGTCGGTTTTTCGTTACAGCCGGCCGCTACGGCCTAAACACATTCTGCGTTATCAAAGCGAAACAGACGACGAGCATAAAATATTGAGCAAGCGCTCACCCCAAGAAGTTGGTCGCCAGAAAATGGGGATAGGAGACTGTGCTGAAAGCAGAACGGGCACAGGGTAGGGTAGGCCCCTACTTGATCCGACAGAATGGTATAAGAACAGTACTATAGGAGTCTGGTTGAACTTGCCTACTGCCACAATCAGCTGTGCAGCTGCGCGACTGGTCGTGAGCAGTTACAAGCGACCTAAAAACTGGTTGTAGCGCAGTCGGTCGTACTCGAGCGCAAGTACGACCGACTGTAAGTCGGTCGTACAGTAAGTTCTGTAAGTTGATATACAACTTACAAATGTATGCTCACTTATGAAGAGATATTTCTAAGACCACAAAGCTTTGGACAGATCTGTAATTAGTTTTACTAATCTTAAATAAAAACAAAAAGTGGTGAATTGAGAGGGTTTGCCACAGAACTATAGACTGTTTGCGACAGCTGGGCATGGGCACTGCCATAACAGACCTTCAGTTTTGATTCCTCCCTTTCCGTTCACTTCATTTGATCATTACCACAACAGGACAGGCTACTAGCCCTTTAGATTCTACTGTGTTCCTCTCCCCAGCTTCAGTGGCTCGGCATCTTGGCAAGACGAAGGTCAGCAATTACAGTTGTGATCTAGCGCTTGTGCAAAGTGCCCATACAGTAATAATAGTGCTGCACGCATGTTCAGACAGTGTGCCCCAATGAGCATTTGTTATCTCCGCTGTAGGTGAGAGATTTAGCTATAGTCCGCAGCAACTCGAGAAGGTAGGGCGAGGGATAAGACAGGCCGGGGAGGAGGAAGCAGACGGAATGCTGGAGAAGATGGGGGAAACCTCCTCCTCTCTTTTGCGTTCCGTCTGCTTCCCCCTCCCGGCATGTCTTACCCTCGCCCTACCTTCTTTAGTTGCAACAAACTATAGTACAGTACCACTGCAAACCTGGGCTGTTTAAAGGGTTGGGACACGCTCGAAAATAAAATACGAGATAACTATACTGCTAGGACCCATTAGTGCGTTCCCATGCCTCTGCTAAATTTGTTCTGAAAATGGCGCAATAGTTTCGTGGATAAGCCGACTTGTGCGCGGAACCTTCGGATCCGCTCCGTTCGCAAAGGCCGCCATGTTTGTTGGGTTGGTGACGTCAGCCCAACGCACGGTGTCCCTTTGCACGCATTAGCAAACTTGGCTCTCTAGGCGTCTTGCACCTTAGCTTTCACGTTTACACTCTACGTTTTGAGCCTGCGGTTTCGAGATGACGATGTCTACGGCATAGCTCGCTTTGTCAAAGTCTTAGACACTAACCGCAGCAGCGATAAGAGTGATTGTTATCAGAAGACGTTGGAAGCTGGTCATTTTGATTTCGACCCACTTGCGACCGGCAACACGGGCGAACTGTCGTTAATCCGCGACGATCTTGCACATGCTTGCAGGGTGTGAGATCAAAAGGCAAGGAGGTGAAGCAGTGCATGCGTTGAAGTAGCCGAGTAGCGTGACAGTGTGCGATCTTGGGCGAGCATGGGGGTGCCTAGAACGAGAGAGAGCTTTCAACTAAATATGATGATCACAGGGTTATGGGCGCCATGGTGTGATGAACTTGAGCAGTGTTGCCTGGTTGCCAGACGAAAATGATCAACATTCGTAAATTGATTATTAGCTCTAGAAATCGTGAAACGTGGAGTATATACCCAGTGGCCTATGAGCATTCTATTTCAAGAATAATTTAGCCGTTTAACTTTCGTGTCCTAATCCTTTTCACGTGTATCATGCAGTAGTAATGATAAATGACTGCATGCTGGTTCAATGCTCATCCAAATCAAGACTGGCAGAGGTGGGGATCGAACCCTGGGTTCTGCATCATGAGCTTTGTTCCATGTGGAACTGCAGAGTGACAAGATTAAAAAAAAAACACTTCCACTGATACAAAAAAAAAAAAAATCTAGAAAAGTGTTTCCAAGTGTGCATACCGTGCAACTCCTGGGCAAGAGCGCGCTTCTCCGCCGCCGTCGCGCACTCTTCGTCGCTGAGCTCCGCGCCGTCATCCTCCTCGGAACTCGCGGAGTTCTGGCCCCCGGTCCCTGGCGTTGGCCCACGAAGCTCCCCACTCGAGGCTGTCTGCTTGGGTGAATTCTGCCGGATCGAAGACGGCTTCTTGGCCGGCACCCTGGCCGGAAGAGAAGTCGTCTTCTTCCCCTGGAACTGGGGCCCTCTGGTTTCGCATTTGATTGAACCGCATGTTTCACCATCTGGGTGATCCGCTTCTGTAGCGGGCAATGGGAAAACGGGGGAAGGGGGGGGGGGAGGAGTGGACAAGAAGCCCGTTGGCCTCTTCCAGCAAACACAATGGACCTCTTTCCAGTAAGCTTCTGCACAAGCGTACCCTCTCTTGGCCTTTGCTTCCTGCTGTTGCCATTTTTGGAGGGCACCGTCCCACACAAGAAACGTCGTCAGTACCGATCTTTGCAAATATTTTGTCTTCTTTGATGATCCTTTTTTGAGTGTGTGTAGTGCGAGAGCATAAAAAGCTATGATAACTGATACAACGGCACAATGTCAGGGTGTTCTCATGGGTGGAGGCATGTTTGTCGGTTTTTCACTTTTATAGGGCGACTGAAATAACCAGGCTCAATCTAAAATGGGCCGTAAGAATTGGCATGAAGCAATCCAAACTTTACGTCAAAAGCATATTTCGTAGGTCGGTCTTACCTTGTAAAATTAAAGCGTAGCTCCTTTCTGTAAAAAATAGGGCCAAATAACTTGCCAGAGTTGACGGCGACACAGACGATAGTGGCATGGCACGTTTGGCGCACGTATTGATAGATGGCATCGGGAGCAGCGTCCAAAGGTGTAGCCGACAAGCGAAGAAAGCAGACGACACGCAGACGAAACCCGTTGGCAGCAAAAGCGCCGTCATTATGCAACCACATTTTTAATTTTTTTTTTTACTTTTAAGTTTTTGTTTTTATTGTTCACAATTCTTTTTATACCAAGGTACATTACAAAAAACATTTTAACAGACCACAGTGGTTGCGAGCAGTCTTGATAAGGAGAGCGCATGAAGCAA
>JAZHYW010003335.1:0-45075 GCA_037355805.1 Ixodes ricinus
TGTTTTGTAGTATAGGTGGGTTTACTCAGCTATGTACAAAGAATGAGATGAAGTGATGCGTCTTGAGTCCGCCCGAAGCCCAGCACGAGATGCAGAGCTCCCGCTCTCTATGCGCTTCGTCGTCTTCGAACCCCGGCTATCCAACATCTCCCCTTTTCCTTATTGTCCAAAACGACTTGGTGGCTTGACCAATCTTCCCGCTCGTGTAGTGTACCCACGTTGTGGCTCTACGTCAACACTGAGTGGTTCATCGTCACCACTGAGTGGTTCATCGTCCTGGTGGCCGTTGTGTAAGCTTGTACCTGGCAAATCATCGTACGACATCTCATCGTCCTCCTTGTTTTCGCTTCGATCAATAACCAGAAACTTCGCGTTTCGCCGGACAGTGCCATCCTTTGTGGATACCCAATATGAGCGCGGCGAATCGGCTTTCTTGAGTACTGTCCCCCCTTTATTTAGGTCCTTGATCCAGACTTTCTGTGATGACTGAAGCTCTGGCAGGTTCCTAACTCCATGATGCCTGTTGAAGCCAGACGCTTGCTTGTCTTTTGCTTGTCTCTCGCTCTCTTTAAACAGGGAGAGGTCAGGTGTTTTCGGGTTGAGCAGATGTGGTAGGACCGGCACCTGGGTTCGAATCTTTCTGCTGAACAAGAGCTCTGCGGGACTGAATCCACAAGCTAATGGTGTAGCACGATATGCAAGAAGCGCTCTATAAGGGTCACTTGACTTCTTAAACTTCATTTTTGCTATCTTGACGGCCGCCTCTGCTGCACCGTTACTTTGAGGATACTTTGGGCTTGACGTGACGTGTCGAAAGCCCCATTCTTTGCTAAATGACACGAATGCCGATCGAAATTGGGGGCCATTGTCTGTAATGACCGTCTCAGGTATCCCGTGTCTAGCGAAAATAGACTTTGCTTTTAGAATGGTTGTTTCCGGTAATTGGTCTTCGAGGAGGGCTACTTCGAAGTATCTAGAATAATAATCAGTAATAAGGAGATAGTTCTTGCCTTCCGCGTAGAAGATGTCCATGGCCAGCTTTTGCCAAGGGCGTTCTGGGAGCGGAGTTGGGATCAGTGGTTGGCTTCTGTGCTGCCTCTGGTGCAGACAGCTGGCACACCTTTCAACCATTTCTGTAATGTCTGTAGTGATGCCAGGCCACCAACACGACTCTTTGGCTCTTCTTGAGCACTTGACAACGCCCTCGTGTCCATCGTGTAGAAACTGCAGTACTGAAGGTCTCATTGAGAGGGGTACAAGGTATCGCGAGTTTCTCATTATTATGCCGTCATACAATGTAAGTTCGTCTTTGAACTGCCAGTATTGAAGGCAGTCCTGAGATGTTTTTGATTTACTTGTGGGCCACCCTTCTGTTATGTACTTTTTCAAAATGCTCATGGTCGGGTCATTGTCTTGAGCTGCCGACAGTTGTTCCCGACAGACATCTGAAGCCGGTACGTGATGAATGAGAGCATGCTCGAATTCTGTTACCTCTTCTGCTATGCACAGGCCGTCTTCATTCTTGAGAGGTTGTCTCGATAGGGTGTCTGCGACTACGAGGTCTTTTCCCGGAACATGTTCCATTGTGAAGTCGTACCTCATCATCCGGAGACGCATTCGCTGAAGTCTGGGTGTAAGATCGTCCACAGGCTTTCTGGTAAACAGTGGTACGAGAGGCTTATGATCAGTCTCAATGTGAAAGGTTAGTCCTACAAGATAGTCCTTCAGCTTTTCGCAGGCCCAGGTGATTGCATACGCTTCCTTTTCTATTTGAGAATAGCCTCTTTCCGTTTCAGATAATGATTTTGAAACGTAGGCAACTGGTCGGAGAGTTTCATCTTTCTGATGCTGCATGAGCACTGCTCCTATACCGTAGCTGGAGGCGTCTGCTGATAATATTGTCGCTTTTGTTGGAGAGTAGAGTGCCAAGACTGGTTGAGATGTCAGGCTTGATTTTAACCTCTCGAACGCTTGCTGCTGAGGAGTTTCCCAGACAAATTCGACATCCTTGTGGAGCAGCTCTCGCAAGGGTTGAAGTACATCTGCTAGGTTTGGTATAAATCTTGCAATAAAGTTTACCATACCGAGGAACCTCTTTAGCTCTGTTGTATTCGTCGGAGGAGGCATGTTTAAGATACTTGATATTTTTTCATTATCTGGGCTTACACCCCTGTGATTAATGACGTGTCCAAGGAACTGAATTTGTTCCTGAGCAAACACGCATTTCTGTACGTTTAGGGTGATCCCATTTTCTTGCAATCTTGTGAGGACTCTTCGGAGACGAATGTCGTGTTCCCTCCGTGTGTCGGCCCATATCAAAATATCATCGATAAGGCACGTGACTCCTTCCAATCCTTCAAGAATTTGGTGCATCATTCGCTGAAAGATCTCCGGCGCGCAGGAGATTCCAAATGGTAGTCGATTAAATTTGTACCGGCCAAACGGTGTGATAAAAGTCGTAAGCAGCGTCGACTCTGGGTGCAACTTGATTTGGTAGAAGCCTGAATAGGCATCGAGATGAGAAAATATTCTCGCCTGCCCAAGAGTCGCTAGAAGAGGTTCCACGCTCGGTATCGGGTGGTACTCCCTCAGAACACTTTTATTAAGTGATGTGTAATCAACGCAGATGCGAACATCACCATTCTTCTTGGGAACTACAACAACAGGTGAGCACCAGCTTGTTGGTTCCCGAACTCTGGAAATAACACCTTCGTTCTCCATCTTTTTGAGCTGCTCTTCAACTGCTTTCTGGAGTGGAACTGGTATGCGTCTCGGTGACGACAAGGCAACTGGATAGGCATCAGGTTTTAGCTTTATTTCGCACACGTATGCAGCTTCCCCTAGACCCTCAAAAAGCAAGGGGTACTCCTTGATTGGATCGAGAGCTTCTGAAGTCGACAGCTGATTTACTCGTTGGATTATGTTTAGGGCTTCTATGAGGTCCAAGCCGAGCAGTGGCTCATTGACATTTTTTGTTACATAGAATGCGCCCGTTGTCTGAGAGTCCTTGAACGTGACCGTCGCCTGCAGCACGCCGAGAACATGCAGGCGTTCTTTTGTTGGTCCAAGAAGAACTTTATCCGCGTGTCGAAGACTGCCCTGGTCTTGCAGTTTGGACAGTAGGTGCTCCGGCAAGACAGAGACGTCAGCACCAGTGTCCAAACGGAAGCTCACATCTTCGCTCCCAATACGAAGCAAGACTCGCCATGGTGCGCATTTGCCCGGGGACGTCACGGTTCCTGTGAAGTAGAAGTCTTCGTCAAGGTGCCTGGAAGTTGTAGGCTCTGAGATTTGATGCAGGAAGGTCGACTTCGATTTGCAAACGCTTGCGAAGTGACCCGGCTTTCCACATTTGTGGCATTTGCTCTTCGATGCTGGGCAGTCTTTTCGTGGATGAACGTCATGGTTGCCGCACCAATAGCAAGCTTGAGAATCTTTTGCTGTCATGCTGTGCTTTTCTACAGGTGTGGTGTGCCTCTTGGATATCTTGAGGTGGTCGACTTGAACCTGATCAGGTTGCGTGGCATCCTCTTGTCTGAGGGCCTCCTGCTGTTTTCCGACCATTTCAGTTTGCTTCGCGAGAAGAACTGCTCTCTCTAGCGTCAATTCACTCTCTAGTTGCAGCTTCATGGACAGCCGTTTATCGCGAACACCAACGACAATACGATCGCGAATAAGCTCATCGTTGATTTGGCCGTACTCACACTTCTTGCTCAGTGTGTGTAGCGCCGTGATAAAGTCCGCGACTGGTTCACCATCTTTTTGGATACGAGAATTGAACATAGCTCGCTCGTAGACAATGTTCTTTTTGACAATAAAATGTGTCTCGAAAGCTTGGATGACGGATAAGTAGTCCTCAGCTTCAGAGATCGGAATGTTGAGCGTCGCATAAATTTCCTCCGCTTTAGGTCCCATCAGGTAAATGAGAGAATTTACCTGGTCGGCCTCAGGCTTGACGTGCAATCCAGATGCCGATCGAAAACGCTCCCAGCGGCGCTTCCATGTCAACCATTGTTCCGGATGAAAATTGAAAGGTTCAGGAGCGCTGAGCTGATATGGCATCGAGGAGGTGTCTTGCACCGATGAGGTGGCTTGTCCAGATTGCGTCATGAGCAGGCCTGGGTCTGAACGATGTAGTCAGGAAGACCTGGTGGTTCTTTGCGAACTGGGCCGCTCACTTCTGGCGTCGAAGATAGCTGACGAGTCCCAAAACTTCTGACACCATGTTTTGTAGTATAGGTGGGTTTACTCAGCTATGTACAAAGAATGAGATGAAGTGATGCGTCTTGAGTCCGCCCGAAGCCCAGCACGAGATGCAGAGCTCCCGCTCTCTATGCGCTTCGTCGTCTTCGAACCCCGGCTATCCAACAGGGGAGTCCCCTCTTGCCCGGACTCTCATTTGTGCACCCGGATACAGCCAGTCTCCCCTAGAAGATTAGCCCGTCGCTCAGAAATTTAGAGAAAAGCGGCTTTCCCCATCCCGTTCACTCCCGAAGCTGGCAGTGCTGTGGAAGCTACGTGCTCATTGGGACAGCCACACTTTTGCCACGTGATGACGGCCTCTCGCCCATACCCACGCGCAGATAATGAGGTCAGATGATGAAAGGGAGGCGGCTTATCGGTCCGGCAAGCGCGTAGCTTCCACCACAATGTCAGCTTAGGGGTGAAGGGAATAAGTAGATCCGGTG
This sequence comes from Ixodes ricinus, assembly GCA_037355805.1. NCBI lineage: Eukaryota > Metazoa > Arthropoda > Arachnida > Ixodida > Ixodidae > Ixodes > Ixodes ricinus. The sequence continues at coordinate 4,689 of JAZHYW010003335.1, forward strand.
TCATATGACGCGCGTTTGGGCCCGGTGACGCGCTGCGGGGGCCCGGTGACGCGCTGCGGGGACCGCCGGATGTATCACAGTGAAAAGACAGAGAGCTTACGAAGGGAAGGAGGTAGCCATTGTCCCCTAGAAGATTAGCCCGTCACTCAAAATTCATACAAAAGTTGCTTTCCCCACCCCGTTCACCCCGAAGCTGACAGTGCTGTGGAAGCTACATGCTTGTTGGAGCAGCCCCACGTTTGCCACGTGATCACGCGCTCTCGCGCATACCCACGCGCAGGGAATGAGGTCAGGTGATGAAAGGGAGGCGGCTGATTGGTCCGGCAAGCGCGTAGCTTCCACCGCAATGTCAGCTTAGGGTGAAGGGAATAAGTGAGGTCCGGTGTCGTGTGACGTGCGTTTGGACCCGGTGACGCGTCTTTGGGACCGCGGATATATCACAGTGAAAAGGCAGAGAGCTTACGAAGGGGAGGAGGTACAAAATAGTCCGCTCTGTTTTCAAATTCTCGTACCGAAAGTCAGGCTTTTGACTTTCTACCTTTTTTCTTTTGGCCCACTGAACTCTGTGCTATTAGTAAAATGCCAATCTAAATTGATTTATCCCAGCCAAAATTCATTTCATGGGCCCTTTAATAAATTTTGTAAGAAAAAAAGTCCCCTAAATTGGGCAGGATCTTGTGTAACCTCTAAGCACACGAAAACTTTAAAACACTGAGCGCAGCTCAAAACAAGGTCTGCATTCTGTGTCTCCAGACTTTACCTGTAGGACTAAAATATCTTTAATTATTTTTTTCAAAATGATCATTCTTCATCATTATTGGCTTAGACAAAGCACTAAAATGTGTCTTTCTTTATGCATAGACTCTGTTCTTGTGAAGCGCCACACTCAAGGCTATGCCCAATATTCCATGTTTTCGAATATCTTTTTTTTTTCCTTTTCGTAAGATTAAAGGATGTTTTTTGGAGTTCATTATTCGCTAAAAATTCGGGGCTTATCAGAGTTTACTTTTTTAAATTAAAAAAAATTGTGTTTTTAATTTTTTAATTATAAATATAAATACAGAAGATTCGAACAAAAACAAACCCTTAATAGAACTCACCCGTGTTGGATGATATGTCCGCGGATGCATTTGGCATTGGCGCCCTCTGCCATTGTAATACTACTAGCATTCCCACGACATATCTTGCAAAAGTATCATTCGAATTAACGTCTACACTTTGAAATAACGCTAAACACCGGTAGACATAGTTGGTGGAAGCATAGAAGCTCCGGCTGCCCTGCCCCTCCTGTGGAATCTACAAGTTTGTAGCTTTCGCTGTTATAAAAAACACAACCCCTCCTCCTCTAAGAAGCAGAAGTAGCATGCTCTGAACTGGAAAACGGAACAGTGGATTGTGTCGTGAACCAGATGTACAAGGACCCGTTGTTCTGAACAAACCTTGACATGGTAAACAGTAGACCCTTTTGTCAATAGTCCAAGTATTTAGAGGAAATTGAAACGGCCACTTCTCAGGACCACCAACCCCGTGCTTTCACAAAAATTTATTTGTAAAACACTTTTTTTGATTGCTTTTTATTTTGCCGTCGTGACCTTAAAATTTTGAGTTTTAATTGGCGAAAATGTGATCGGCGAGTGCTTTTTAGAGTTTTCTTTGGATTTATTCAAAAATATGGAACCCTAGTTGTAAGGTTCCGGAACCTTTTTATTTGTTGTCTTACTTCGTCTGGAGGCCCTGCGCGAACGATTTTGGGGGAGACGTGTAGGGTTCACTAGGGGATGTTTACGACCTCCGGGCGGGAGAACTTTGCGCGCGGGGCGGGAAGCCCCCTTTGCGGTGCGGGTGTCCCGTTACTCGGGAACGTCCGAGCGGGGCACCTCCCGCGCCCCGCTCGGCTGCCTGCAGCTGGGGAGGCTCCGCGGTTAAGTGTTTTCTCTGGTCGGCGACCAGTGCCACCGCTTGGGGTTGTTTGCTTAGAGAGTCGTTTGTCGCTTCCCACTGACAAGTGTCGATCGCTCTCCTAGAAGTGTCTTGGGCGCTGTGCTTCGTCTGTCGGCACCTGTCCCTCCAGCCGGTGCTCAGAGTGCCAGGGGTGATTTGTGGTGTCTGAGGGCCAGACTCGTCTGCGCCTCCTCCGCCTGGCGCCGTCTAGCCCTGGGCTCGGAGCGCCGGATGAGAACGTTGACTCCCACGGGAAAGTGGGAAAGAGGGACAGGCTGGTGTCAATAAGAGCACAGGCGAGACAAAGCGAGGGGTCTTTGGTTCGGTACCGCTGGAGAGAAAGGAGCCCGCTCTCTAACGGCGGCCAAGTCCGGGGCTCGGGTTGTCGATGTTTGTATTCCTGTATCCCGTATGTTAAATTGTCTTTTATTAAACTGTTGCGTAAAAGTACCTGCGTAAACAGTTGTCTGGCCCGAACTGCTACACCACCGCCACCGTCCAACGCAAGCCATCCTCCTCCACACCATCGAGGAGGAACCACCATCTACAACCCTTCAAGAACCTTACTCTAGTTATAGTGCATTTTGCAATTTTGTCTGAAAAGGTGATCACTGCACCATCATTGACTTAGCTCCTTTCATAATCGTAATCATTGGCTCTCCACATGCTCTGTGGGAAAGTAAACAGGCAGACATTACTGCTGATCGGTGTGCTGGAATCGAGTAAATAGGCTGGCTCATCCTCAACCTGGTTCGTGCCATTTATTTATTTAGCTGTTTATTGAATAATTAATACACTGCTAGAAAATATTTCTTGCATGTATGAGAAAGCTCATTTACTCTAACTCTATCGCACCACGATTTGCATAGATTGACATCTATGCCTTTGTGCGTCTCCAGTCCACAGCGCTTTGTGCTCTGGAGGATTTTATGTCTCTATACTAGATGTGTTCCGACAGCCATATTAGGTGCTGTAACCTGTCTTTGTCTAGATCCACCTTTTGATAATGGGTGGATTGCTGTTTTGAATTTCCAGTGCATCTAGAATTACACCGTTACTAGTTAAACATTAGAAGTCTTAGCAGGTGCAGACTTGTACACGTTACTGAAAAATAATAAGGAATTACATTTACAATTACTCGAGGCTAAATTGTAATTTATTACAATTACAATTACCCTCCCATAAAAGTAACTGACAGTTACCCCAAAAAGTAATCCGTTACTTTCGTGGCGTTACTTTTAACATTATTGTCCTCAAGTAAGAAACAAAGGGAAGGGGGTGATCAAGTTCTTATTGTTGCAACCTGTTCCATTTAATGACCTTGAATATTTGAGCAACAGCTGACTCTGGAAAGTCTCGTCAGACATTTTGCGTTATTTTTTACTCATTATGTCGACTGCTACGCTGAACACCCTCTGAACTGAGGCGCTGGATGGGAGTGCCATATTGTGCCTCACGAATGCTTCATGCTCTGCATTGAGCTTTTTCACCGAAGGAATGGAAGTACTGTTTACCTCGAAGATAGAGCAAAGCTGCCTCGTTGCAGCCGTTGCCTGATATTTGAGAGTTTTGGTAGATCGTTCCGATACCTCCGATGCCCCCGATAACGACACGATGCATGCGTAAAAACAGCGGCGGGGTATCGGGTATCGTTATCGGAGTCATCAGACCGATCCACTAAAATTCTCCATTGTCTAAATCGCGAAGCTGTGGAAGTCATCGTACAACTAGCCAAAACTAGAATAAGTATTGATTTATGTCCATCTTACTATACCGATATATATTGCCAGACAATAGCAAAACATAATTGAAGATAAAGTAAGTAGGCAGGCGAGCTGGTTGATGTTACACATTTCTGAGACGTTTTGTGTGTTGTCCCCTTTTTCGTCCGTCGTCTCCGGTTTTCAAAAAGTGTAGCAAAACATAGTTGTAACATTATGGTGATAATTAAATAATAAGCAAGGTTTGGCTCGATATTCTTCCTTTGGTTCTGAACAGGTCGAGCCTCGGTTGAGACGTTGGAGAATAAGAAAACCAGTTTTAAAAAGTAATAAAAACAAAATTACACTCATAAGAAAAATTAATTAGAACGTCGGTTAAAACAATAAGATGTTAACGCACGTTTGCCATGTGTACCTTTCTTGGTGCCGTTCAAAAACGCACGGAGCGACTGCAGTTTAATCCGGTATTCTCCAGATAGACGTCCGCTGATGCCACGGGCAGCAAAGGGCAGAGTACTAAGTAAGCCGCGCTATGGCCCCACTCACGAGTTTCACTCTCTCTTGAAGCCCAGAATATAAAGTCTACGTCAGCCACCATTATGTCTTATTTGTAAAAATATCTGCTTGAGATAAGATGCGTCCTGCTGGGGTAAAACAGGAAGAAGGGGAAAGGAAGACTATTACCATTTTTCAAGTGCTCGCAAAAAGCTGACTCACAAAAAGGGTGACTGATATGCAGATAACCTGGCTGGAATTCACAAATAAAGTGGGCCAACCCTAGAAGTTGAACTACAAAAAAGTAAATAGCTTTTAAAACAGGGTTAAATAATGTGAATGAAAAAAATACATCCTGGTTTATAAGAAAAGTGCAGCAGCGAACGAGGATGCTTGTGGTAATAACACCACATATTATCACTTCTCTTTTAGTGGATTTTAGGGTAGACGGGGCGTTGTCTCGTGCTGTGACATTATGAAAATGGTCGTAGTCACTATAACCGAGAAGGACATTGTTAATTATTGTCTGTGCACTTACCGCCTCGAGCTTCTCGAAGAGGCACACAATCACTTGCTGTCCTCCTCTCCCTCTTCGACCGCAAAAGAAAAAACAAAGGGACTAAAAAAAAACAGATATAACTTGCCCCCCCCTTTTTTTTTTGAAAAAATGTTTATCTGGATTTTTTGACATTGTTGTTAGGGTCTAAAAAAATATATTCAGGGGCTTGGTGTTGCAAAACTTTGCGGAACTTAAGAGTGTCAAGCCTCCTTTGCGCAGGTCAAATCGCGTGACAGTGTCACTGCGCTTGACTTAACCGAAATAAAAACAACCCTTTACTTAGAAGTGTGTGTGTGTGGGGGGGGGGGGGGTTGGTCCTGAGAAAAATGTAACGAATTACAAGGAATCCGTTACGTAAAAAATGTAAGGGAATTACTTTAAAATTACTCTAGAAAATATGTAATTATTCCGTTACTAAATTACTGATAAATGTATGGGATTACAAGTGATTTCGTTACTTGTAACGGATTACGTACAAGTCTGAGCAGGTCTGCATGTAACTTTTGGTGGTTCTGGAAATAATATTTTTACTATGGACTGAGACCATATTTTTTCAAGTCTTATGTTGTTTCCTTATCCCGTTACCTCTGACATGCATAATTTCAATGTACTACTCCTGTAGTATGTAGAAGCTGATAAATTAGCCAGCCAACAAACTTTAGTTTGTTGAATGACTAACGGGGAACATAGTGCATTGTAGTATTGTGATTCGGAAGTCCTAGAGGTTTTTATTTTACTCTGTATGCTAAGGAAGATGTTACTAGTGCCATGACTGATTTCTGCAAGCTTGTACTTGTTTCTGATAATTGTTTGCAACACTGTGCTGAGGTCATGCACTGGTGACGATGCAACACATGCCTTCGCAATTTCTAGTCATCTGCATACGGGCACAGCTATCTTTTTCCAGGCAGAAGGAATCACTAGAAAGCATTTCATTTCATTTTGACACGATGCTGGCTTTGAAGTTTATTCGTTTTGACAGTTTACAAGGATGATTCATCTCTACCTTTTTTTTGCCGCCTCATTGCAAGTAGGGGTGCTTTCTTCACATTTAGCTGCTATGTGTGCGTGGTACATATTTGTCTACGAAACTATCAAGAAATCACGGGGACCTTAACTAGGCTTGTCAATAATCTATTGTTTGCCAACCAAGATTGGACATTTTTTTCTATTCGTGTTCTGCCACCTTTGCAGAAGTTGCGTGTACAGGTTGAAGTTTCTGAAGACTGCAACCAGCAGAGCTGAGAAGTCATCTGCAAGACGACATGCTGGAAGCAACAGTTACTATTTAAAGTCACTTCTGCACTTGTTTTTGCCACTCATACCACCGCCAAGCACCATAGCACTGCAATGTCCACATGTATGACGTGGAGAATGACCTTTGTTCTACTAGTACCGCAAGAGACTGAAGAAAATTGTACACGCAAAAGAAGCCATACAGCCCTATGGTGTAGGGCTCTCTGTACAAAGTCTATTTGTCATCATGTACCGACTGAATTGGGAGCCATGTTACATGTGGGACAAAGCTAATTGCGCGTACAGGCACGGTACACTCCGGCTTTTGTTCTGTAGCATACAGAGGACTGGTGTTGCATATAGTAAAAGTCTCTAGTGACATTCATCCACTACATAACAAGGGCCCTATTCAAATATAGATAGCTTCTTTGGGCTTTTTGATATACAAAGCGTGAGTCGAGACATAGCTAACCTGAACATGCAGTAGACGGTATCTGGTTTCCATTTTTCTCTCACGACTAAAAGGCTGCCATTTTAAACCACAAGCAAAGTGAAATGTGCTCATGTGTGGTACTAGTGGGGAAAAATTTCAAAGTCTGACGCAGCAAATTGAGATAAGGTGCGATTGTCGCGTTCGGGCTACCTCTGTTGGTCAGTGTATGTAGCGTAATCCATTTAGTGTCAAACGTCTTTGTTTCACCATCAGTTGCCGAGGTTAGGCAACACCTTTGTTGCGTCAAGCAGTGGTTGCCAGCTGCTGTGCCCGTCTCACTCCCCTTGCACAGCTCCGGCCCCGTATTCGAAACGAGAATTCCCGTTGCCCGTTCGATCATCACTATCCCGTTCCTATCACACCAGTAGCACCAACATGGCACCAGTGTTCTCTGTCCAGCGGCACGTCTTTGTTTCTTACAATGTTGCACCTGTTACCATAGTGACAGTATTGTGCGACTCCTATGGTATACTGCTGTAACACCAGTACTATGCTTCACCACTAAGATCTGTTTTGCTCACCACAGGAAGAGCATGCACCAGCGTTATGTCGATGCATATTTTTCCTGTGGAGAGCTGTCATACCTTTCCTCTTCCACTCAGATTAACTTGCAGGGGCTACTGCCTTTTGTGTGCAAAGGGTGACTAGTCTCCATAAATTGTAACTGGATTAGTTTAGGGTTTATCTTGGCTCTCTGTGTAGCTTATATCAGACATGGAGCATACTGTTTGTGATTGTCTGAAAGTGAGGTGGTGGCAGTGATTTCTACCGAAGCATTCGATGCGCTTCAGTTGCTTTATTTATGGCCCCTCTGTTGTCACAACTGCATTATGTATGGTAATTTCAGGCTGTCGAGGCCTTTCAGGTATTACAATGCTCGAAGACCCTTTACTCCTTGTTTCTTTTTATTTTGCCCCATCTTTTGGTGTCGCTTACAGATTTCGAGGATTGCCCTGATCGGAGGCTACTAAAGGAATAGGGAACTGAAAAAGTGAGGGTCAAGCTTGGAATTTTCGTAATGGGAGCTATAATGCATCTGTGTTTACTATAAATCAAATTTCCTCAAGGCAGGAGTGTCTTTCAAGTATCTTGAAACTTCAGATAAAAATAGCTCGTGGCAAATTCTGCCAACATTTTTGAAAGCTCGTGACTGTGGTCAGGATTTTTCATGTGACAAGGTCAAGCAAGATCAACCGCGCCATTTGTTTGGGTGTGGGAAAAGTGTCCCCGGAAAAATTGTCCCTGGAAGAAAAGTCCCTGGACAGAACGTCCCTAGAGAGAAAAGGCCCCTGGTGAAAAGTAGGAAAAAGTGTCCGCAAAGGGATCTCTAATGCTGGGTTCCTCTGATTCTCATGGTCTTCGGGTGGTCTGGTCATATATCTCCGGAAAAAAAGACCCCAGAGTAAGAAGTAGGAGAAAACGTCCCCAAGAAAGAAGCAAATATACGATTCCCCGAGGTACTCTATTTAGAACTCGTACAAAAGAACCTTTCAAATTTCCCCCAAAACAATAATCAAGTTTTTGCATGTTGGAGTGTGCATAAGTATTGTCACGAATTAAGGCGACGAGGAGGCGAAGAGTGAACTGAAAAATAAAGGTTTAATAGGCGAACTTGTGCCAACCAAAAATAAGTAACGAAAGAGCGTCGAGAAGCAGGAAAGCAGGCGGCGATTCGGCGGTGGAACAGAGCGCGAGCGAGAAATGACTCGACAAGGTCGCGGGCAGCTGCTTATCTAGAGTGCGTCGTTATCTCGAAGGTTCGGCAAAGAAAGTTCGAGCGTCGCGCGCTCGGGGCGAGGATGAACTGGCACTTTCGAGAACAACAAAGCAAAGGGAAAGTTACAACTAGTGCGAGAATGAATGGGAATCTTCTAGAAGACCGTGACCGAGCGTTGCTTTCTCGGCTCTGCGGGCGGCATTATCCCCCTTTAAAGTGCATCGTCCTGATGCAACGTAAAAGGAAAACAGAAATGGCAAAAAAAAATTTACGGTGAAACGAAATAAACATGCAGTATCGCAATCCTATCGTGCGTAGAACGGCCTGAGTCGAACGACGTGGACGACTTCGGGTCGTGGCTGGCGGCGTCCTGATGGTCGGGTTCCGCCGGGGAGCACCTCGTAGTTCAAGTCCCCAAGGCGGCGGATGACCCTTGTTAGGGTGCGCGTGGAGAAGCATGGACGCCACGCGAAGCCTAACCTCAACAACCCGACTCCTTTATTTCCCGTCGACAACAACCCCCCACATCTCCCGTCCGTTCCGCCGGTCCCCTCCCCGAGCGCTGGCGCCATCTCTAGGCGTCCGCGCGCAGTTCCGGCCGTTGCCGCCGCCACACACTCCTCCTTACAGGTCTCCCCCCTTACAGCGTGAAACACTGGGGGCTGGATGCGGCACTGCCTCATGGTAGTGCGTCAGCTGGTCCGCGTGAGCGACCCCACGGTGTCGCCCTGTGGTTGCATCCTTAAGCACAAAGTCATTGCCACCCAGGCACCGCACAACCCGGAAAGGCCCTGTGCGCCGAGGGGCAAGCTTGGCAGTGATGCCCTTGGCCGCGTCGCTTAGGGTGTGGGAATCTAGCAGGACAAGGTCACCTTGTTGCACTGTTGTAGGCCTCCGGTGCCGGTCATAGTAGGTCTTCTGGGCTTGCCTCGCTGTCTGCTGGTGGCCTCTTGTCTCCTCAAGGGCCTCTTGAAGACACCTTGTTACTTCGGCTGCAAAGGCATGGGATGCTGTCTCCGCTGGTTCTGTGTCATCCTTGGCTGCAGGCTGCTCCCATGGGGTACGGAGCTCCCGGCCGTAGCACAGGAAGGCAGGTGTGTAACCTGTGACTACACTCTCAGCGGTTCGCATAGCGAAGGCAATCTCAGGAATGTGACGATCCCAGTCCCTGTGGTTGGAGCAGTAGGCTCGGAGGCACTCCTTCACTGTGCCATTATGGCGCTCCACCATCTGTCCTGCAGGTCGGTAGGGCACTGTGTGCCGGTCCCTAATGCCCCAGTGCTCTAGGAGACCCCGCCACACAGTGCTGACAAAGGGCTTCCCGTTGTCACTGGAAATGGCTGCAGGTGTGCCGTGGCGACAGAAAACTTGCACCATGCAGTCCACAATGTTTTTGCTGGTCGCCGCTCGCAGGGGAAGAGCTCGATAAACTTCGTGAACTTGTCGATCACAACCAGTAGGTACTTGTGGTGCCGAGGCGTGGGTGGCAGGGGCCCCACAATGTCCACGCTGAGCTCCTCCATTGGTGCCGTGGCCCACTGGCTACTCATTAGCCCTTCGGGCTTCTGCCGGTGAGCCTTTGTCCGTTGGCACACCTGGCAGCACCGGACATGCTTCGACACGTCAGCACGCATGCCCAGCCAAACAAAGCGGGCAGAAACACGCTTCAGTGTTTTGAAAAACCCGGCGTGGGCACTGGTAGGGTGGTCATGCGCCATCTTTAGCACTAGCTGTCGAAGGTGGTCCGGGAGCCAGGGTAGCTTCTTGTTCCCTCTCTGCTGGACAAGCAGCCCGCTGGCTTCCACCTCGGTCGTCGCTGCCAAGTCCTCCAGCAGGCGCCGGTCTGGATCGTCTTCCGCAAGCTTCGTCCCTTGCACAACACCCTTCAGCTTGGACAATAGAGTGTCTCCCTGTTGCTCGTGGGCAAGTCGTTCTGTGTCACTCAAGAGTGTGGCGTCGTCCATGGTGCACAGTGCTGCTGCCTCCTCAAATCTGATCTGTGGCTCGGGCTCCGGGGCAGAGATGGGAAACAATGTCTCCGGCAGGCTGTGAGTTGGGGCGTCTCGATGTGCTAGGGGTGCTCTGCTGAGAGCATCTGCTGGGATGTTGGCCAGACCTCTCCTGTGCTTTATCTTACAATTAAAGCCCTGAAGGCGGAGCACCCATCGCTTGACTCTTGGTGAGGCCTGATCACTGCTAAACATCCAAGCCAGTGAGGAGTGGTCGCAGTGGATTTCAAACTCCGTGAACTCCAGGTACGGTCGGAACTTGTCCACTGCCCAAACCACCGCGAGGCACTCCCACTCTTGGACTGTGTAGTGTCTTTCCGACTCGGTAAGCACCCTACTGATGAATGCCACTGGCTGTAGCTGGCTGGGGCCTGCCTGCAGGAGCACTGCTGCGATGCCAACCCCACTGGCATCGGTCTCGACGACAAAGGGTCGATTTAGGTCTGGAAGATTCACGACCACGTCATGGGCTAGGGATTCCTTAAGTGCAGCAAACGCCTGCTCCTGCTGGTGATTCCACTGCCATCTTTCGTCCTTCCTTAACAGGTCTGTAAGTGGGCGGGCAATGATGGAAAACTGCGGAATGAAGCTGCGGTAGTAGCCTGCTAATCCCAGGAAGGCCTGCAGTTGCTTGATTGTGCCAGGCTGCGGATAGTCCAGCACCGCAAGCACCTTGTCGCTGTCAGGTCTACATTGCCCAGGTGAGATGACATGGCCGAGGAACCTCAGAGACCGACAGCAAACCTGGATCTTGTCTGGATTAATGGTGAGTCCTGCGGACCTGATGCGCTCCAGCACCTCCTGAACGTGTGCAACATGGCTCTCCAGAGTTTCTGAGTATACAAGGACGTCGTCCAGGAAGGCCATGGCAAAGTCATGGTTTATGCCATCCAGGACGCGGTCCATCAAGGTTTGGAAGGTTGCGGGGCCACCTGCCACACCAAAGGGCATCCTTGTGAACTCGAAGGTCCCCTGGTGGCAGATAAAGGCTGTCTTCGGGACGTCCTTTTCGCAAACAGGGATCTGGAAGAATCCTTGCGAGAGGTCGAAACTTGAAAACCACTCTGCGTGACCCAGTTGTGCCAACAGCCAGTCTGTCCTAGGCATGGGGTAGGCTGGTACCTTGGTGCGTGCGTTGAGTGGTCGGTAGTCAATGGCAAGGCGGAAGCCCCCTGACTTCTTTGCCACCAATACCGGAGCGCTGGTCCATTGGCTGGTGCTTCTTCGAATGAGACCCTGCGACAGCAAGTCATGGATGCAGCCGTCGATGATCGCCTGCTTTTTGGCGTTGACCGGACGCAGCTTGCAGCGGACGGGCAGACTCTCTCCCGTCTCGATTTGATGTTGGGCAAGGGTGGTGCGACCGGGAGTTGTGGTGAAGATTGGATTGAAGTCTCTCAGCACCTCAATCATGCGTGCATCCACTTCTGGTGCAATGTTGAGATGTCCACCGTCTCCTGTGGTAGCAGAGTCAGATCCACTGGTGCAGGCAGCCTCCTCCTCTGCGAAGATGCTGTGCAGGTGGTACGAGTCTTCTTCAGCCAGTGGCTCGCTCGGTCTCTTTTCAGCTCTTACAAATGGCACAATGCACTGGGGTTCTGTGCCAATCGTCCACCCACCAAGTGCCACATGCACCGAGATGCCGGTAACAGTCAAGAAGTCCCTCCCCAGGACAATGTCTCGGCAAAGGTCAGGCACACAGAGGAACCGCTGCCTTCGGGAACCGGCTGCCCACTGGATCTTGCATCTAAGTGACGTAGAGGACTGTGACCAACCGGCTGCCAGACGTAGTGTGCGCACCTCCCTCTTGTGCTTGGCTCCTGTAGCTTGAGCAGCTGTCATTGCTGGCAGTCCCAGCAGACTGACGCTGGAGCCCGTGTCAAGCAGTGCCTGAAATGTTGTGGACCCGATGCGGACGTCCAGGAGGGGTTCTTTTCTACCGGCAGTAGTCGCCACCTGTAGCGCGCTGTCGTAGATGCCCGCCGGGGCAGCATCTACCAGTTCCCGTTTCCCGGGCACTGAGCTTGGAAGTGGCCTGGCTGCTGGCACCGGAAGCAGAGGGGCGGCCCGAACCGCCGGCCGGTGGCGCAGTTACGAGCTGCGTGGCCCACACCTCCGCAGCGCTGGCACTGAGTGTGTCTTGCGTTGGGCTGCTGCTGCCACTGTGACGTCGGAAAGCCGATCTGGGCAGCGGGTGTCGCTGACATTGCTGGACCGCACAGCAGGTCCCGGTGGTACGACGGCTGGATCGCCGCGGGGTGAAGCGGCCAGCGGTACGCCGACGGCGCGACAGCGGGCGGAGGGGCAACTGCCGCCGCCGTCATCACTGGAGCTGGAGGTCCGGGGAGGCCGAGGGCGCCGTGTGCTGGCCTGAAGGCGAGGTCCCTGGCCACTTGGTTGCTCTGAGGAGGGGGCGGCTTGTACTGGAGCCGCCGCCAAGCACGCTCCATGAGGCCGTCCGCCGCCTTTGCCAGCTCCGCTAGGCTCGCGAACTGCGCGCCTTCCGCCAGGTCCTGCAGCTGCGGGTGCATTTGTCGCAGGACGCGATCCACCTTCTCAGAGTCGGGCACTTCTTCTCCGATCCGCTCGTAGTACGCAGCGATCGTGTATATAAACTCTTTTAAGTTTTCTTCCGGGTGCTGGGTCCGCTGGCGCAGCTCATCCTTCAGGCGGCGCTTGGCGTCGATGGAAGCAAACTCGGCGCGGAACGCGGAGGTGAAATCGTCCCACGCAGGGAAATCTCCAACGAATCGCCACCACAGCTTCGCGCTGCCCTCCAGGGCGGCCGGCACAACCTGGCTGAGTCGTTTGTCCGCGGCAACACCGGTGATGAGGCAAAAGTTCTCCAGTCGCTCGAGGAATTCTTCGGGAGACTGGAGATCGCTGAACCCGGTGTACTTGGGCAGCTGCGCCGCAATCCTTGGCACTGGCCCACCGGAGGGCTGTACTGTTGCCACCGTCACCGCAAGATCCTGGTCGCCGGATGGCACCGGAGCCGCCATGACAAGATCCCGCACGTGCGCCGCAACGTGCTCCCGCTGCAAAGCGGAGCCGTCTGTTTGCCTGATGAGCTGCTGGACGAACTCCTCCGGCACTGACAGGTTCATGGTTGTTCGTCGTTCTCGAATCCCGGACGAGCCCCCACTTGTTAGGGTGCGCGTGGAGAAGCACGGACGCCACGCGAAGCCTAACCTCAACAACCCGACTCCTTTATTTCCCGTCGACAACAACCCCCCACATCTCCCGTCCGTTCCGCCGGTCCCCTCCCCGAGCGCTGGCGCCATCTCTAGGCGTCCGCGCGCAGTTCCGGCCGTTGCCGCCGCCACACACTCCTCCTTACACCCTGTAGGGTCCGAAGTAGCGCTTTAACAGTTTTTCGCTGAGTCCGCGGCGGCGAATGGGCGTCCACACCCACACCCTGTCTCCGGGCTGGAACTCCACGTCGCGGCGACGAAGGTTGTACCGACCAGCGTCGACACGTTGCTGGTCCTTTGTGCGAAGGCGAGCTAGCTGGCGCACCTCTTCTGCTCGTTGGGTGACCAGCTGGGCGTCGTCGGTACCATCGTCCGTCGGGTCGTGGGGCAGCATGGCGTCGAGCATCGTCGTCACCTTCCCGCAGGGGGCGCCTACACCTTAGGTGCTAGGTGCTTGGTGAGTAGCGCCACCACGGACCCCAGCCACGTGGGCCACCATACCCGCACGCAGGGGGCACCTGCCTTGGTAGGTGCTTGGTGAGTAGCGCCACTACGAACCCCGAGCCATGTGGGTTCGCCCACCCACGCCTGGCTGTGCGTGGCGTACCCGTGTCCGGGGAAAAGGGGACCCTGGTGGTTGAGCTGAGCCCGGGGTATGTTTGGACCCTTCGGGGCCCCCGGGCGAGGCAATACACCGCTTCGGCCCCTGCTTCTCGTAGACGGGTGTCCTGGCTTGGCCCGACCAGGATGATTCAGTCAGTCGCCTCTTCTACCCTCTTCTTCCTTCTTTCACTTTTCCTCCCACCTCTTTCTCTTTTCTTCTACACTCTCTTCCTTCCTTTTTCACCTTCTTAGGCGGCAAGGGCTAACCTTGAGTGGAAACAGGTCCTGTCCCTGCAACCACACTAGGGTATAGTGCCCGGGCAGCACTGGTAGAGTAATTGTGTCAGCCAAGCCCATCTTGCTATGGCACATTACCTACCCCCTTGTTGGGCTCCGTGGTGGGCGGTGCACCCGGGCACTGAACTTTCCCTCCCATCTTTATGGGTTCCAAGCAAAAAACTACTGATCGGGCCCTGAAAAGGGTCCGCACCGAAGCAAAAGACCAGTCCCGCAAAACGTGTTGAATTCCTAAAATTCCCAAAGTTCCTAGTACTTCACTCAGAAGATGAAAAGCCACTTGCCAAAGTTATCCCCTTTTCTCGTATCAAAGGTTCTTGAAGGTATTATTGGAATGAATTTTAATGCCAAGAAGATGGCATCGGGTGACCTTCTTGTTGAAACTAATACAAAACAACAAAGTGAAGCTCTCCTAGCTTTGAACGCCGTCGCAGACTACAAAGTTAGCGTAACACCGCATCGCAAGCTAAACACCGTACAGGGAGTCATCTCTGAGGATGACTTGCTTGAAACGTCCGAGGCAGAAATCGTTGAGGGCCTTTCTGGTCAAGGGGTTGTAGCTGCGCGCCGCATCACCATCCGCCGAGATGGTGTTGAAAGGAAAACCAAACACGTCATCCTGACCTTTGACTCTAACCACACTACCTGAAACTCTGAAGGCAGGCTATCTACAGTGCCGTGTACGGCCCTATGTGCCGAACCCTCAGAGGTGCTTCAAGTGCCAACGGTTTGGCCATGGGTCACGGAGCTGTCGAGGGGCCGACACTTGCGCCAAGTGCTCCAGCAGAGAGCATACTGCTGACACCTGCGATAACAATCCGAAATGTGCCAACTGTGACGGTCCTCACCCGGCATACTCTCGCTCCTGTCCATTGTGGAAGCAAGAGAAGGAAGTTCTCAGCTCTAAAGGCAAAGGAAAATATTCCCTACCATGAGGCCAAAAAACGTTTTTCTTTCTTGGCAAAAGGAGGATATGCCGAGGTCGTGCGTAGGGGACCTGCACGGCCAGTAATGGCATCGGCGGGAACACAGACGTCTCCGGACGATCTGCGGGTCTCGTCGGAGTCCCCACCCAAACCCGCGGGAACGGTGCCAACGGCACCATGTCCCAAGCCCAGGGAGGGTGCTGGCCTGCCAGCATCCACCCCAGAGCAGGGGATGGCCCCCCTGCCTCTGTGCTCTCCCGGGGCCGGGGCCAGCCACCCCGAACCACTACTCCGAGGAAGCCCGGTGAGACGTCGAAGCAGTTGGCCTCTAAGGGTCAACTGACGGCACCACCGGAAGAGCCCATGGAAGAGTGTGGGCTCAGATCCGACGACGAGGCTATCCTCTCGGGATCGGAGTCCTCCCTCGCTGCTCCCACTACCTCTAGTGGGAAGCAGAATGATTGCACGAAAAAGAAAAACGCCCCACGCATAAAAATTGATTTTAAACCTTAGTAACCTGTTTTTACCCATTTTTGCAGTTTATAAGTTAAAGTTTATTTTAATTTTAGCACTGCTATGAGTAAACAATTAGGTATCATTCAATGGAACTGTCGCGGCCTTCTTCGTAATATTGATGACGTTAATTTTTTTCTCGATGAACTTCGTCCTGTGGCACTCTGTCTACAGGAAACCTATCTGAATGACAAACACACACAGGTCTTACGCCGTCACCAGGTTTTTAGGAAGGACCGTCTTTCTCCTAACCCTTCTGGTGGTGTCGCAGTAGTAGTGCAGAGCGGGGTTGTGTGTGCTCAGGTTCCTCTACAAACACCACTCGAGGCAGTAGCAGTTCGCGTTCTCCTTGACCGACTCATCACCCTCGTCTCTCTCTACCTGCCACCCAACGTTCCACTGCAGCTCCACGAGCTACAAGGACTCATAGATCAGCTGCCTAAGCCTTTTTTAATTCTAGGTGATTTTAACGCCCACCACCCGTTGTGGGGTAGTTCTCGTCAGGATTCCCGTGGTGGAGTTATAGAACGTCTTTTATTATCCTCTGGGCTCTGTCTTCTGAATAAAAAGGAGCCAACGTTTTTTAGTGCTGCTCATAACACCTTTACATCAATAGACCTTTCCATTTCATCACCAGCTTTACTTCCATGCTTTTCATGGAAGGTTTTAGATAATCCATTCGGCAGCGATCATCTCCCCATAATTTTAGAAACCTCAATACCTCTTCCTTCGCTTTCGACCCGCCTTCCAAAGTGGAAGTTAGAGAAGGCTGACTGGGCTCTTTTTGGTTTAAATGCTGTACTGGATCCATCGCTCATTCGTAGTATGTCCCCCGAGGAGGCGACCGTGTTTGTCACCGAATGTCTAATTAATGCTGCTGCATCTTCTATTCCGCAAACATCCGGCGTCTTACCCCGGAGGTGCAAACCTTGGTGGAATGAGGATTGCACAGTCACTCGCAGGAAACAGAACCAGGCATGGGGTATATTTCGCCGTTATCCCACTGCTTTTAACCTGATTGAGTTTAAAAAATGTAGGGCCAAGGCACGTTGGACACGGAAACGGGCGAAGAGGACATCATGGAAGAAATATATATCTTCTCTAAATAGCTTTGTTCCAGCTAAAGAAGTGTGGGATCGCCTGCGGAAAGTTCGAGGAGATTACCAATCTTTCCGAACTCCTCTGTTTTCTTCCCCCTCGGTATCGCTGAAAGATCATGCAAATGTTCTCGGGGAGCATTTCCAGCTTATTAGTAGCTCCTCTAATTTTAGCGAAAAATTCAAGAAGTTCCAGTTAACTGTTGAAAAGCAGCCCATCTCGATGTCGGAGGGTGGTTCATTTTTTACAATAGACCATTCACAATGTGTGAACTCAAGGTCGCTCTTGGTGCAAAGAAGCAGTCTGCACCAGGGCCAGACAGACTCCACTATGAAATGTTGAGGAAACTGTCCCCTGAATCTATGAACGGTCTGTTAACTTTTTTTAATCATCTATGGCAAGCCGCTGCCTTTCCTCGTTGCTGGAAACATGCCCACATAATCCCTTTTTTGAAACCAGGGAAAGACCCTTCGGTTCCTACGAGCTATCGTCCCATCGCACTCACAAGTTGCTTAGGGAAGACTTATGAGCGGCTTGTGAATCGTCGTCTTGTCCATTTCTTAGAGACTGAAAACTTTTTTGATGTAAACCAGTGCGGCTTTCGGGAGGGACGAGCGACCACAGATCATTTGGTTCGCCTAGAGACCGCTATACGTGAGGCATTTGTACACCGGCAGCATTGTGTCTCAGTGTTTTTTGATTTACACAAAGCATATGATACCACATGGAGGTACGGAATACTTCGTGACTTGTACAACTGTGGTGTACGGGGCCGCATGCTTCAGTGCATACAGAGCTTTCTCAGCGAAAGAACTTTTCAAGTCCGATTAGGCTCCACACTGTCAGATGTTTTCTCTCAAGAAAATGGTGTTCCTCAAGGAGGAGTGCTGAGCGTTACCCTCTTTGCTGTTAAGATTAACAGTCTAGCTAAGGTTATGCCATCATCAGTAACTTACTCTCTATATGTGGATGATGTGCAAATCTCTGTGTCTTCCTGTAACCTCTCCAGTTGTGAACGACAGTTGCAACTTACAATCAATAGAATGTGTAAGTGGGCAGACGAAAATGGCTTCAAATTTTCTCCGGAAAAAACAGTCTGCGTTCCTTTTTCATTGCGCCGGGGATTGTCTCTTGATCCTTCCTTGCATCTTAATAGCATTGAAATATCAGTCCAGCAAGAACACAAATTTTTGGGTGTGATTTTTGACAAGAAACTTACCTTTGTGCCCCATCTGAAAACTTTAAAACGGAAATGCTTGATGTCATCAAGCATCCTAAAGGTGCTGTCGCATATGTCGTGGGGTTCTGATAGGCGCTGTCTCCTGCGACTGTATAACTCCTTAGTTCGATCCCGCCTTGACTATGGTGCAGTAGTATATGGGTCAGCGCGGCCATCTGCTCTTAAGATGCTTGACCCAATACACCACCTTGGACTACGACTTTCTACAGGTGCATTTCGCACATCTCCTGTGAAGAGTTTGTATGCTGATACGCATCAAATGTCCCTTGAGAATCGGAGGCAGTACCTCAGCGTCTCTTATGCTTACAAAGTATTTTCAAATCCCAAACATCCCTCCTACAGTGCCCTTCATACTTGCAGAAGTTCACAGCTTTTTGAAAACAAGCCGAGCATTGTTAGACCCTTAAGCCTCCGTTTGCAAAGTATTTGTCAATCCCTTAATATCCCCCTCCATGAGATTCCCTTGCTTAAAAACACTCATAGGGTTGCTCCTTGGGATGATCTGCCGATTTTCTGTGACTGGTCACTCACAAAATACAGTAAGAGGGTCATTTCACCACACATCCTCCAGCAGGAGTTCCTCTCCTTGCAACAAAAATATGCAGACTACCTGGAGTTTTATACAGATGGGTCCAAATCGTCATCTTTTGTAGGGTGTGCTCTGTATTCTGCCTCATACAGCAAAGCCACACAAGTTGACTGTAGGGCAAGCATTTTCACCGCAGAGCTTTATGCTATTCTACTAGCGGTCGAACATATACTCGACAAGGGTATAATGAAAGCTGTTATTTTTGTCGACTCACAAAGTGCCTTACTGGCTGTGTCCTCCTTGATGCCCACAAAGAATCTCCTTGCACAACATCTACATGGTAAGATCTACAGCGCCCTGCGACGCGGTCGGGACATAAAGTTCTGCTGGGTGCCAAGTCACGTTGGGATTTTTGGCAATGAGGAGGCAGATAAATTGGCCGTGTCTGCCCGAGGCTCATTAATAACATTTAATTGCTTACCATACCAAGATTTGAAACCACTTCTGAGGAGATCTATTTTTCTCAAATGGCAGCTGGAATGGGATACAGAGAGCAACAACAAACTTCACGTTATCAAGCCCGTTCTGGGCGTTTGGGAGAGCTCTTATAACAGGGAACGTCGTGTGGAGGTTCTTCTGTGCCGTCTAAGAATAGGTCACTCCCGTGTGACACACCAGTATCTGCTTCGTGGTGAAGATTTCGCACTATGCGAACATTGTGGAGAGCTTCTGACCGTGTTGCACATTTTGTGGCATTGTTCGTCCCACCAACCACTCCGTCAATCATGTTTTCCCGAACTTTTTAGGGATCACCTCCCATTTCATCCCTCGTTTTTGCTTGGTGATAAACCTTTAGTTCCATTCAGCCGTGTTTTAGACTTTTTAAAACAAACTGGATATTTTTACCATTTGTAAACGTGTAGCCTCGAAGTAAACTTTTGTTATAGTATGCTCTAAATGCGTTAAGTTTGGCGCATTATGGCCCTCGTTGCTGCTGCGCCA
Source organism: Ixodes ricinus (assembly GCA_037355805.1). NCBI lineage: Eukaryota > Metazoa > Arthropoda > Arachnida > Ixodida > Ixodidae > Ixodes > Ixodes ricinus. Next base: position 24,262 of record JAZHYW010003335.1, read on the forward strand.
ATAAACTCCTAATCATCATCATCATCACCTTCTGCCGTGCACCAGCTGAAAAGGTGTAACGTTTGCAGTTTCTTGAATCGCCGTATTGTACGCGAATGTGATGTAGTGGCACATCTTCTGTCCCACGTCTTGTGTCTACGTCCACGTGCATCGAAATCATGTCGGCGATGGTCTTGTTTAGTCGCTCCGTCAGCCCGTTGGTCTGCGGGTGGTATGCCGTGGTCCGGCGGTGGTCGGTGTGGTCAGGCGGAGTATCTCTTGCGTCAGTTGCGCCATGAACGCGGATCCTGAACAGACCAGACTTGGGGAGCGCCGTGTCGGAGGACGATAGACTCCACAAAGAACTTGGCTACTTCCACAGGCGGTCCCCGACGGGAGTGCTTTGTCTCGGCGTACTTGGCGAGATAATCCGCTGGCACGGATTACGCTCAAACGGTTTCCCTGCGTCGACGGTGGGAAAGGCCGAGGCAGATCCATTCCAGTCTGCTGGAATGGCGTGCCAGTCGGGGGCGCGATCGGCTGCAGAAGGTGACGGTCCGCTGGCCTGTTGGCGGTTTCTTGAGTCCGTTGCTGCATTCGTGGCACGAATCGTGACGTAGAGGTGGACAGCCTCCGGGAGCTGCGGCCAGTAGTACTTCTCTTGGATCCGTGCGAGAGTCCTACTGTAGCCAAGGTGACCAGGATGTTGCGTCGTCATGGCAGGCTTGAAAGATCTCTTTCTCGAAGACTAGCAGGAATCACCAGGAGCCACGTCGAGTTGCTGTACCCGAAGTTCTCTTTGTAGAGGATACCTCTCCGGGACGACGAATCTTGGCAGGTCACGGGAGAAGGCTCGGGAATCGTACCTCCTCGTCCCTCCAAGTGGTCGATCAGTGCACGCAACTCAGATCGTCCCGCTGGAGCGCTGGCCATACCATGAATGCTCACCGCGCCAAGAAAGTGGCCGTCGTCGTCGCCGTCGTCTTTGGCACATCCGGTATTGACTCGACAGGGGGTCGGGACAGGCAGTCGGCGTCGCTGTGTTTTTGGCCTGACTTGTAGACCACGGTCACGTCGTACTCTTGCAGTCGTAGGCTCCACGAGCGAGGCGTCCGGATGGATCCTTCAGGCTCGCTAACCAACACAACGCGCGGTGGTCGGTGACCACCTGAAATGGCCTCCTGCACAAGTACGGCACTTCGTGATGGCCCAGACGACGGCCAGACATTCCTTCTCGGTTGTCGAGTAGTTGCGTTCCGCGTCTGACAGCGTCCGGCTAAGCGTATGCGACTCACGCGCTCCACACCGTCTTGTCGTTGGACCAGTACCAGTTCGAGTCCTGTATTACTGGGCGTCCAGGTGAACTTCCGTTTCGGCTGATTGGTCGAAGTGGCCGAGAACCGGTGGTGACTGAGCTGCCGCTTTAGTTCGTCGAATGCCTGTTGCTGTTCTACATCCCATTCGAAGTTCACGGCGTCTTTCATGAGGTGCGAGCGGCGCAGCAGAAAGCTTTGCGAAATCCCGAACGAATCGCCGGTAGTACGCGCAGTGTCCCAGGAATCGTCGACGGTTTCGTCGGTGGGCGGTGGAAAGCGTCGCCATGGCGCGAGTTTTCAGGTTCAGGACTTACACCTCTCGCTGTTCACGACGTGGCCCAGGAACTTCCAGTTCGCGGTAGGCAAACTCGGCGCACTCGGTCGGCTTGAGGGTGAGTCCTGCGGTCCTGATCGCCTCAAGAACGGCCTCGAAGGCGTCGCAAATGCTCGTCGAAGCTGGCCGAGAATACCACGACGTCGTCGAGGTAAACGAGACATGTCTGCCACTTGAGGCCTGCCAGGACGGTGTCCATGACCCGCTGGACCGTTGCCGGCGCTGTGCAGAGTCCGCCGGGCATCACCTTGAACTCATACAGTCCGTCGGGCGTGACGCAGCGCAAAGTCTTTTTCTCGGTCCCGTTCGTCGACTTCGTTGATCTGCCAGTAGCCACTCTTAAGGTCCATCGACGAAAGTACCGAGTGGCGCAGCTGGTCCAGCGTGTCGTCGATGCGGGGAGCGGATACACGTCCCTCTTCGTCACCGCGTTGAGTCGCCGGTAGTCAACGCAGAATCGAAGCGTTCCGTCCTTTTTCTTCACCAGTACGACTGGAGAGGCCCACGGGCTGCCTCGAAGGCTGAATGATGTCGTCGTTCGAGCATCTCTTGTACCTGTTCTATGAATGGCCTCTCGTTCTTTCGGGAGACCCGGTACGGCGGCCGATGCACAGGGAGCGCATCCTCGTTGGTAACGATGCGGTGTTTCGCCACTGTTGTCTGGCGCACCCTCGACGTCGTCGGAGCAGCCGCCGAACTCGGCGAGGAGGTCTCCGAGCTGTCGTCGTTCCGTGGCGCTGAGCTTGGGGTTAACGTCGAGCTGCGGCGGCGGTGTACTGTGCGGCTGACACGGCGAGGGCTCTTCGGAGATCGCGGCGATTTCGGCGTCGGCCCGGAGTTCTTCGACGTGTCCTACAGCGGCACCTTTCGTGAGGTGCTGCGCCTCCGGTCGAAAGTTCGTCACGAGGACCACAGAACGTCCATCCTGCAGCTCCGCTATGCCCCTTGCGACGCCTATTCCTCTTCCGAGAAGCAGTTGGACATTGCCTTCTAGAAGGACTTTCCCGCGGGCAACTGCATCGGTCACGACGGGCACAAGAACACTCGACCGTGGCGGCAGGTTCACGTGGTCCGCAATGACTCGGACGGCGGCTGGCGTCGTTTTGGATCCCTCCGGAGGTAGAACGGGCTTTCGCAGCGTCAACCTGTTTGCGCCAAGGTCGATCACGGCACCGTACTCACAGAGGAAGTCCATGCCAAGGATGACGTCTCTCGAACAGTCCTTGAGGACGACGAATTTCACGGGACAGGTCTCTCCGTGGATGTCCACGCGCGCAGTACACCTTCCCACTGGTGTGATGAGATGTCCGCCGGCGGTTCGTATTTTCGGGCCATCCCACGGCGTCATCACTTTCCGAAGGCGGCGAGAGAGCTTCCCACTTAAAACGGAATAGTCTGCTCCGGTGTCGACGAGCGCCTTCGCGTCGTGGCCGTCGATGATTACGTCGAGGTTATTGGACACCGTCGCAGAACCGTCGCTCCTATGCGTCTCGTCGCTAGTGTGGGAGCCCTCCGACGTTTGTGGAGGATATTGGCGTCGTTCGTCATCGGCAATACCACCTCCCGGTATTGCCGCACTCAGTTTTCCCGGCGGGACACTGGAGACAGGCTCTCTCGGCGGGGCCGATGGACAGGTGATGCAGAACGTCGAGGTGAAGGCGAACGGGACCCACGTCGAGGCGCAGACATCGGAGAGGGTGTACGTCGTAGGTAGTCGTCGATCTCGCGTGGTCGCTCACCGTAGCGTGGGCGCGGGTCGTCGGGGTGGAAGCCGCGTAGCCCCAGCTGCCGGTACGGGCATCGCCGATACACGTGGTCAGCTTCCCCGCAGTGGTAACACAGCGGGCGTCGATCGGCCGTGCGCCAAACGTCGGTCTTCCTGGGCGCCGGTTGTTCTTGCCGGAGGTACTGACGTCGATCGCCGAGACGTCGGGGGTGCGGCTGTGCTGGTGCGTCCCGTCGTTGTGGCGCAGGAAGTTGACGGGCAGCAGGTGGCGGTCGTCGGGCCATGGCGGCGTAGCTCACCGTTGGTTGTTCCGGTGGTGGCAGGTCGACGGGAGACTCCGGCTGGACGGCTCGCTGCACCTCCTCGCGCACTATCTCGGCGACTGACAGCGACGCCGGACGCTCAGCAGCGGGGAGCAGCTTTCGGAGCTCCTCTCGGACGACGTCTCGGATGATGTCGCGAAGCTCGTCGGCACCAGTGCTGAACTCGGAGCGGGCCGAGGCCAAGGTTGAGACGCTGCGGAGCCGATGGTAGTGGTGCGATCGGGCCATTAACGCCCGCTCGATGTTTGTTGCTTCGGCAACAAATTCTTCGACGGTCGTCGGGGGTTGCGAATAAGTCCGCCGAAGATTTCGCTTCTCACGCCTCTCATAAGGAAGCGTAACTTCTTCTCGTCGGGGGCTTGCGGGTCGGCGCGGCTGCTCAGGCGAAGGATGTCTTCAACGAAACTGGTGACCGTTTCGTTGGGGCCTTGAGTCCTCGCCTGGAGAAGGTCTTCGGCCCGCTGCCTGCGATGCTGATTCATGAACGCCCGCTTCAGCTCGGTGACGCAGGCGTCCCACGACGTGAGCGCAGCCTCGTGGTTCTCGAACCAGTGCCTCGCAGTACCCTCCAACGAAAAGTAGAGGTTCTGTAGGTACTGCTCGGCGGTCCATCCATTATGGCGTGCCACGCGCTCGTAATGTTGGATCCAGTCCTCGACGTCCTCGTGGATCTCCCCGTGGAAAGGTGTCGGAGTCCGAGGGGCGACGGGCAGGTAAACGACGGGGGTGCTACTGTGGTCTGCGCCGTCGAGGAAGTCATCGTCGTTACCGCTTGCCTTGTCCTCGCCGGGAGTGGTCCAAGTTCAGGAGATTGCCCTTGAAGACGGCGGCTGGCACGATGCTCCGAGTCTTCAACGGAAGGTCGTCGGGGAATGGGGCTTGCTGAACGAGTTCTTGTAGGGGTACGCTGCACGGGTTTCATACCCCGCACCTCCACCAGAAATGTCACGAATTAGAGGCGACGACGAAGACGAAGCAGTGAACTGAAAAATAAAGGTTTAATAGGCGAACTTGTGCCAACCAAAAATAAGTAAAGAACGAAAGAGCGTCGAGGCAGCAGAAAAGCAGGCGGCGATTCGGCGGCGACAACAGAGCGCGAGCGAGACTGCCTCGACAAGGTCGCGGGCAGCTGCTTATCTAGAGTGCGTCGTTATCTCGAAAGTTCGGCAAAGAAAGTTCGAGCGTCGCGCGCTCGGGGCGAGGATGAACTGGCACTTTCGAGAACAACAAAGCAAAGGGAAAGTTACAACTAGTGCGAGAATGAATGGGAATCTTCTAGAAGACCGTGACCGAGCGTTGCTTTCTCGGCTCTGCGGGCGGCAATATTTAATTCACAATTTAAAAAAATCGGTTAAGATGCAATGTTAAAAAGCAGGAATGAAATGACACACTCTAGGTTCATACAAAAAAGTCCAAAGTGGATCGTACGGCTGACGGCCGGCACACGTGAAATCTTCAATTCCGATGCGCCCGCGGCACTACTTTTCACAGAGGCTGTGAAGACAGCTTTGCATTTCGACGAAGTGTCGACTAGCATTAAGAGAAGCATCAACTCAATCCGGGGGCATCTTCATGGTCATGGTCGATTCCTCCGAGCGCAAAAGAGTCGGCAGCCTTCCATACTGTTGGGTGGCTCTGATCGACCATGCTTCCAAATCTCCGGTTCCGTGCTTTAGAGAAGTTGTTTTTCCTGTGACCGACAACTATAGTGGCGAAATAATCATTCCACGTGGCGGGAGGATAGCTCGGAGGCGTTCTTTGCAGGCTGACGCCGCCCAAATGACTGAAAGCCATAGACAGAAAGATTCAGTTTTAAAGCGTTATTGGAAATTTATTTCAGACATTGAGTTTGCATGCACGTTGTAGCTCAAAAAGACGATAAGAACCAACGTTTGCTTAACTCCGGGCGCAAGCAGCTGTAGATGAAACCGATCAGATCAAATACTTACCACCGAGTTCTGTAACAAAAAAAGTCTGTCAAAGTATTTACAATGTTCCTGGGTAAATTCCTGATATATTGTAGTTCAACTCAAAAACCGAGCAGGTGCACCATACGGACACGGACACACTGCCAGTAAGCACTATTAGCGAAAACCACTACCACCACCACCACCGCGTTTAGCGAAAACCACAAACGCGCAGTTTACATCCGCCACCGTTGAGAAATCCTGAGCACAGTCATGGTGTCGTCCCTGATGCCGTCGCGGCGGTGTTCCCTGCGACTTTTTCGCTCGCTGGACACGCCGTCTGAAGTTGGACGGATAAAGAGGCTCAAGAAAGGTGGGCGAGACAGCGGCCATCATCCACCGTCTCAGCACCCACGGTGCCATGACCTCAGTGCACAGGCACTACGTGCGGTGAGACGCTGGCACCAACTGCCAGGCTTGCAGCGAGTGGGCCGACACGGACCACCTCCTCCTGGAATGCGCCGAACACGATGACGCTCTTGCGGCGCTGACGGCGGCTTACGCCTCACTTTGGTTCCTTTGCGGAACCAAGGAAGAAACCACACGGATCAAAACAGACGAAGGAGCGAGCCCTCAAAGCTATGCTCACTTTCCTAGTGGAAACCGGTCTGCTCCAGACATCCACGGCGGTAACAACAAGCAAGCCGCCCATGAGCGGGCGGAAAATGGCTATGCCAGTCTCCTTGGCTTACCTCGCACCACTCTCCCCTCGCCAACTGCTGAAAGAGGCTTTGTTGGCGCTGCACCCTTTCCCCAGCTCCGGGCAGAGGGAAGCGCAGCCCTCCTTTGCCATGCCAAGGTTGGCTTGGAGGCACGGGGGCTCTTTCGCGGATGGATCGTGTTCGCCTCCCCACCGCCCCTCGGCCGGTGCCTCGTTAAAGGGACACTCAAGTGGTTTTTGAGTTCGTGTTTTGATGATGACAGCTGAATTTAGACGCCCTAAGTATCCCTAAAAACCAAAAAGTATAGTCATACGGTGATTATTTCTTTAATAAAAATGTAATTGAAGGCCGCCAAACCTCGGATCCATCCGAAAACGAAACCACTCTCATTGGTCCTCGCACGCTTATCAAAAGGATCTCGGGCCAATGGCGTTGGACGACGTTCCGTCGCGCAGTGATCCCGAGGTAGCCGCATCGGCCGAACCTCTTTGTCATTCGAGCTTCGATCATGGCGGAGTTCTCTACGCTCGAGGACCTGACGCCGTTAGAGGTTGAAATTCTTCGGCGGACAGCCGACCTGGGGATGATTTCCTATGACGCCACTCCGACGTGCGATGTGGACGATAGCAGCGCTTCGGAGTCATGTTCGGGTTCCGAGGACGACGAAACGCAGACCTTTTCGGGCGTTCTTCGATTTGCGGTTTGGGCAAGTCCTAACCAAACCAACGTTTGACATCGCAGCGTTACCTCTGGTACGTGATGTCAAGCGATGTCGCCACGTTGACTTTCGCCTCGGGAGGACGGAGGGAAGGCTGGTTCAGACATGTGCAACGAGCGCGTATTTACGACTGCGTCCGTTGCAACCGGAGCGACCGGAACGACCGCTCAGCGCCGCGCGTACACACACCTGCAACCACTACAACAAGCGCAGCGGGTCGTCAGCACGGCGACCGCTTCTATACGCCGCCGTCAGCTGTTTCAGCGGCCCCTCTAAAAAGGGGACGCACTGCTACTCAATGCCGTAACAGAATATAGACAGACAGTTTTCTATAGCCAAAAGCTTTATTATTATTTTCTTGATAGGCTTGCAGGCTACAGTGGATGAAAAAAGAAAATAAAAAGATGCAGTACGCCGTCTTGGACGATCACGACTCTAATACACGACATTACAATAGTACAAATATCGCCACACGCCTTTTCTACGATTATAAAAGACAATGTAATCTTAGCAGCGATATAGCAACGTAGAAATATGATTTCGTGATCAGATAGACGTTGCGAGCGTTCAGGATTGCTAACACTAATCACTTTTCTCCGGTGATGAAAACGCGTGAAAATTCGCATCCTTTATACGGTACGCGCCAGTAATACCTTGAACTTGAGCACACGCATGAAATGCGCCAAATAAGAAATCCGGGCGATGTTCGAGGACACAAATGCTTAGAAAGCACCACTGTAGTCGAAGTAAACAAACACGACGGCACGGGCGTTTCTGCTGTCTTGAGAGTGCCGCCACGACATCGCCGCACGAGTAGGTGGATCTTCCCTTCTAGTACGTGCTGGGTTATCATAGCGACACACGACGAAAATTCACAGTCAAGGATAGCGCTTTTACGCGGAACGATGAGCTTCCACCACGCCGACCACGCCAACGATCACCACCGACGCCATGTTCGCAGAGAAGAAGCCGGCCCGCGACCGGCACGACCGGCATGCAACGCGCGCCACCAGTTCTCCTCGACCTGTGATTGGTCTGCCGCTGCGGTTGTTTCTAACGCAGCGGGGAAAGAAAGGCCGCCAAAATTTTCAAACATACGATAATTTCATTGGTCCTCGCAAGTACAGAAAAGAGTCCGCACGTATTTTATTCCTGCGTGATTAATAGGCGGTTCTGCCTTCTAAAACTGAAGATACTCATTCACTGACACTTCCTTAACGCCATCGCACCAAAAAGTAGCTTCCCCAAAAACCGCTTGAGTCCCCCTTAATTCTCCACATGGGGCAGTCGCCCCCAGTCATCTCCTTGGCGACCGGTCACCCAGGCAGTGACAGACAGGCCTATAAGCCCACACCCTCGGTTGCCTCTGTTTCCTTTTCCAACTATATCGCCTGCACACACACACAAACATCTCCTCAATTTCCAAAACTCGTCGTGGCCCCCAAGCCAAAAATTGTTAAGCGGCTTCTCTGACGCATATACCCTGATGGGTCACGTGATCTCTACCTCAAACCGACTAAAAGGATTTTGGTGGGTGGAGTGGTTTCACGGATAGGATTGGGACAGACCCGCACAGGCCTCTCAAAAAGCTACGATGGGTCTCTTACACCCTTTAAGAATTCCTAAAGGGTACGTCAGGCCCCTTAGAAAACTTCGACGGACATCTCAAACACATCAAACCGTATTTGAAGGGTACGTCAGAACATTTAAAAAACCCTGAAATGTTCAGAAATCCTGAAATGTTAACGGACTTTCAATAGGGCTTGGGGACATTTTTTCTTACATTTTACCTGGGGCCTTTTTTTTTCTTGGGAAATTTTGTCCGAGGACTTTTCTTCTGGGGACATTTTTTCCGGGGACGTTTTTCTCCTTCTTGCTCAAGTGAAACCAAATTCAGTAGAATTGGTTAGCTCATTCAAGGTCCGTGGCATTAAGAAATTGTTGGGAAAACGCTCGGCTGATTCTGCAGCAGTTAGATTCCAGCTGTTTCGATTGAGCCCCATTTTCAGCTTCAGATCTCTTTAGAAGTTAATGTGACTAGTTGACCTGCTGTTCTGTAGACATACTGTTGTGTGCAACTCCATGCCTTAGGGTGTCTTGGAGTCCTCAGTCCTTATGGAACTGATCTAAATTGAATGCATTTTTTGTGTGGTGATCGATTGGGTTTTGTTAACTGTGTCTGCCTGCCTTTTTTTTACTGCTGCTTTTTTGAAATGCGGTGCATGACTGACATTCACTATTCTGATCGGAGGTTTTTGAATTGTTTGCTTTTGCCACTGATTTTGTGCCGTTGCTTTTTTGGGCCTCACTTTTACATAGCCTTTTGTCTGATTTGAAGTTTATTTCCAGCGTTTTTGGTCCCTTTACCGTAGTCACTCACAAGACAAAATCCAGCACACACCTGTTGCCTTCCACCATGCTTCCGGCTGTGCACGCCCGCTTGCGGTTCGCAGGACGCTGAAATATTGTCGAAGGCAGTAAACTCGTGCTGGAGGCACGATAACTGAAGCTCTTCCCCGCTGTTCCTATTCTGTCTGTGGCCCTACATGTTTTATTTGGAGTGGTGGTACCTTGGTTTGCACCAGCTCTAGTGATCCTTGGTTAAGGTGCACCCTAAGGACACCTTAGAGGCCAAGAGCATGAGTAAAGAATTCGAAGGAATGTTTTTATAGCAGGGACAGGTAAACTCGCCTTTGTGGTGCAAGCATCAAACATCCAAGATGCTCTGCCGCATAAGTGTTCCTTTCTATTGCACCGAGTTATTGTTTTTATTGTTTCCTGGCTTCGGTTTTTTTAGAAGCTCGATGATGACTTTTTATTACCCCCCTTTATTATCAGTGAGTTCACGCTTTGCTCACTATTTTGAGGTCCCGCTTTTGTTTCCTTTGGTTCTCTGAAGGAGCCACGCTTCACTAAGTCACCATGAAGTTACCACTCCTGCACCTGAGGGTAGCCACTAGTGATTCCTTTTTTCAGCGCTCTGTGTTTTGAAGCCCACATGAATCGTGTAACGGCCCCTCACCTTCCTTGAGATGTCCAATCACCCTGAGCCAACACCACTTGCGTCAGTGGGGGACCTAGTCTTGTTTGTGTCTCTGGGGTAAGAGCCCCGTCAGCATAGGCGCACGGTGTCACATTTCTAACAGCGCATGCTTCTGGTGAGCAAAGAAAATATTGCGTGTGACTCGAGGAAGCGTTATTCTTATGAATGGCATTCTGGTGCCAGCAATAGAGCAAAATCTGGAAAGCCTATTTGTAGTCTATGAGAAATGTGGTATCGAAACGTGTGACGAAGCTATCTTGGTTTCTCCAGTGGCCTTTGACCTCGATAACCCTGCTCGTGGTTCTATGGGCAGTTCTTGTAAATCACTGAAATGCTACACTATTAGAAATGTGACATGCTGTTTTTTAATTGTGTCTGTTTATTCGTGGATGTGCTGGTTAACTCATTATCTGGGTGTGAGGGTACTACATAGATTCGGTGTGTTCGGTTTTAATCTTTTTCGAAATCGTCGTGCCTACTTTAAATTTTTTATTTAAAAACTAAAATAGTTTTTTTTTGTCATTATGATAGATTAAAAACCTTTATCTTTGGGGGCCCGGGGGGGGGGGGGTATGAGTCATACATAAGTTCAGCTCAAGACCATGTGGTCCTTCTGTTGCTTTTTTTGTGAGTACTGAGCAATTACTGTAATTGAAGCCAGTTTAAAAATGGCAATGTTCAGGGCAGTGCGGTCACAGGAAGTACCGCAACCGTCATCTAAAATAGTGACAATCCGGAAACTACGAGCGATTGGGCCAAAAGAGGCAAAGGCGTTCTAAAACCTACTTGCACAGCGTTTTTCAATCTGTGTTGTCACGTGACACAACCCGCCGGAAACTCGAGGTCATTCGGGCAAGATTTGGAACACAGTCCTAGTGAGCCCCTAGGACTGTGTTCCAAATCTTGCCCGAATGACCTCGAGTTATTCCGGCGGGTTGTGTCACGTGACAACACAGATTGAAAAACGCTGGGTGCAGGTAGGTTTTAGAACGCCAAGGTACAAAACCCTTACTCTGGAGTAGGCATCTCCGGATAGTGGATCTTGAATTTGAAGTGAGTTCGAATCCCCGATAGAGCAAGACCAGTTTTTCTGCGATTAGATAACTTGAATGAAAAGACCGCAATCCTTCGCAGCGCAAACAAGCTAAAAGGAACTAAGATATTTATTAATGATGATTTTTCCTTAAGGGTTAGAAATATTCGACGGAAACTTTGGGAGAATAGCCGGGTAAACAGAACCAATGGTGATAAGTGTGTTCTCATGTATGACAAGTTAAAAATAAATGGAACTACGTATGTTTGGGATGACAGCATAAATGATAAAGTTAGGATTACTACAGAAAGAGGATATCAAGTTAGGCAGTCGCAACCGATATGACGTAAAGTATTAGTAGACCAACGAAGCTTTCTTTTTATTAACCTTAATGCAAGAAGTATTATTAACAAAGTAGAGGACTTGGAACATATTCTAATTGAACATGACCCCGAAATCACGGTAGTTACAGAGACGTGGTTGCATGAGCTTGTGTTGGATGATGAGATAGTCCCTCCAGGTTTTAAAATACTAAGAAAAGATCGTGGCAGCAGGGGTGGTGGTGTCGCTATAATTGTTAAGCGTGACCTTGTCTGCAACTTAATCGAAAACTCATCGAACATTGAGAGCGTTTGGTGCAAAGTAAAACTACCCAACATCGAAATATTGATAGGGGCTGTCTATCGTCCACCCGGTTCCGGCTTTGACTTCATAGAAAAATTAAATGACTTTTTGATTAAAACCCGGGCCAACAACCATAATGTTATAATTGCGGGAGACTTTAATGTACCAGGCATTGATTGGGATGCGTTAACGCCTGGAAACCAGGACGTCATTCTGGCTTCTGCATTGATCGATATGACTTTCTCTCACGGTTTAACCCAGATAGTGAAAGACTATACACGAGACCAAAGTGGATGCAAATCTGTTCTTGACTTATTCTTTCTTAGTGACAGCGTCATGTTGTACCCATTTGAATATAGTGTAGTACCAGGCATATCTGATCACTCCATGGTTACTTTGTCTCTGCATCTTGAAAACCTGCCAAGTACGTGTTGCGATGTCACAACATACAAACACTTCGATTACGCGGATGATGTTGGTATATTAGATAAGTTGGAATCTAGTTATCCCGGTTTTACAGATTTGAGTCTTAACCCTGCAAACGATGTTAACAATCTATGGCTGAAGTTTAAAGAAATAGTTATCGAATGCATTGATCAATACGTTCCCACAAGGACAAAAAAAGGCATAGAAACAATCCGTGGATCACGAAAGATATCGTACATGAAAAGCGAAAAATCTCGAGATGTAGAGTGCAGCTGCGCAAAACCAATTGTGAAACCATACGTGCAACTATTCGAACTTTGAGTGCCAGCCTAAAGACAGCAATAAAAAATGCTAAACACAAGTTTTATAATATTACAATGTCTAACTTCCTATTAACTGCACCCAAGAAGTTTTGGCGGTATCTCTCTCCCAGGAAAAGCGAAATCACAAAGCTGATTAGTGATGATGAGCCAGTCATTGAACCGGTGGATATAGCCAATACGTTCAATAAGTTTTTTTCTACAGTATTTTCTAGTGACGATGGTATGGCACCAGTGTTTCATACGTACGCAAACATCCCGGCGATAGATGATGTATTTCTGTCATACGAGGGAATCTTTTCGCTTTTACTCAACATTGACCATTCGAAATCAGAGGGACCCGATCAGGTTCCAAATTCTTTTTTAAAGAGATACGCAGAATGGTCAGCCAAATATCTTTTCATTATTTTTCAAAAATCACTACAGTCAGCTGCTATACCGGATGATTGGAAAATGGCTAAAGTAATTCCAATCTTAAAGTCAGGTGATGCGTGCAGTGTAATGAACTACCGGCCAATTTCATTAACATCAAGTTGCTGTAAACTCCTAGAACACATAGTTTCAAAGCATATTAAATCATTTTTAGCCGCTCATTCCCTATTGAATGACAAGCAGCATGGATTCAGAAAGGGTCTATCTACTGTAACGCAACTAACTGAGGTCGTACATTTTCTTTCTCGCGTTTTAGACGCCAGGGGACAGGTAGATTGTATCTTTCTAGATTTCCAGAAAGCCTTTGATAAAGTAAACCATGAGAAGTTAATGATTAAATTACGTCCGATATTAAAAAACCAGCTGTTGCTAGGTTGGATTGAATCCTTTTTAAAAAATCGTAGACAGTATGTAAGCATCAAAAATGGCTATTCAGATATGTGTGATGTTGCGTCGGGGGTTCCTCAAGGGTCCGTGTTGGGCCCGTTGTTGTTCTTAGTATTTATAAATGATCTAGTAGGGGATCAAGAAGTGCATGCTAGGCTCTTTGCGGATGATTGTCTTATATTTACTGAAGTTCATGCGGCCTCTGATCAGGAGAAATTAAATAGATTTTTGACTAGAATAGATGAATGGTGTGCCACTTGGCAAATGTCTCTAAATCTAAAAAAAACAGTATGTATGACATTCACTCACAAACGTCAACCATTAATATTTCCCTACAAACTTAATGGTACTTTGCTGTCTTGCGTGAATGAATTCAAATACCTTGGCGTCACGATCACAAACGACCTAAAATGGAGTACGCACGTCCATAATATAGTTAAAAAGGCCAATAGTAGATTGGGCTTTCTCCGAAGATCCCTTAAGTTTGCGTCCGTAGAAACAAGGCTAACGACGTACAAAACGCTGATCAGGCCTTTACTTGAGTATGCGTCAGAAGTGTGGGATCCTCACGTGATGTATCTTGAGCGGGAACTGGAAAGAGTCCAGCGGCTTGCAGTGCGCTTTATATTTTCTAGTTATCGCCGACTTGAATCCCCTACCCAGCTTTGTTCTCAAGCCGGCCTTCCATCGCTTAGCAGTAGGAGAAAAACCAAGCGTTTAAAACTTCTCTTTATGATTCTTAATGACCTTGTTTTTATTGACAAAGCTTCTTATATTACGCCTCACCAATCTAGAATTTCAAGAAACAAACATAGTCGACATATACAAGAATACAGATATAACAAGGAATGTTTTAAAAATTCTTTTTTTCCACGCACAATACGCGAGTGGAATTCCCTGCCGGAAAATATAGTAGCATGTCAAGATGCAGAAAAGTTATTTTCTTCATTAAGCGTGTTTCTAGATATTTAGGTATATTGGCATGATCTGTATGTGAATGAGCGGGTGTGCTTTTGAGCCATGTGTACCATTGTTGAATTGTTCTTTTTTTTCCACTCCTGTAAGAGTCCCGACTCGGGACTGACAATATGTGAAATAAATAAAAAAAATCGAATACAGTCAAACGCCTGTATAACGAAGCGTGTGGGACCGCTATAATTCTTCGTTATACACGTCACTTCGTTATATCTGTCGCGCACTTTAATGACCCCAATAATGCAGATAAGCCTACTGAGAGAAATTTGTTTTATTCACACCTCCCTCAAAGGCAGTCGTCTTCAGTGCCGTCGAGCACATTTGAAATCCCGCACTTCTTGAAAGAGTGGACCGACGGGCGTGCGCCGACGCAGTGAAAGTGGTGAAAGCCCGGCGCGGCATATAAAGCGAGCAACCCAGTGTCGGCTCGCCAAAGTTCTCTGCTTCTCTCGGCTTCTCTTCCGCCGTAAACATCCGAGCAGCAGCTCGGATGTTTACGGCGACGTGCCGTTCACGTTGCTCTTTTACGAAGTCGCCGAGACTTGCCTCGACGTTGGCCAACACGCTATCCTTTGGGCTTCTAAAGCTTCTTCTCGTTCCGTTGCACGCGAACAGAGCTTGCTTTCGTTGTCTCCAACCGCGGATGCTGCCTTCATTTACTGCGAATTGTCGTCCGGCAGTACTGTTGCCGATGTCTTCCGAGAGAGAGAGGTCTTGCAAAAGAGGAAAAACCAAAGTTGGAGTTACAGCCAAGGGCCGAATGGTCATCGATGGATTGGGGGGAGGGGAGGTGGGTAAAGGCTGATAGAAGAAAAAATTGTGAAAGGAGAGGAGGGGCCGATGTCTTCCGCAACCAAAATTACTTTTCTTTTGAAGACGGCCGATCATCGCTTTCGCGCCGACGCCATTGCCGGGCCTGACCGTGGACCAACGAGGTTAGAAGTACAGGGTGTCACAAAGGAAAATTTACATGGTCTTTTTTACCGCAAAAATAAACTAGCCATTGCCGAACGCTCATTCTCCACCCAAAGGTAGCGCTAGAGGTCACAACCCGGTGGCAATCAGTTCGTCGAACGACGTTTCATGGACAAATCGTTTCGTCGACAATGCGATGTTTCATCGACAGATCGTTTCGTGGAAACGAGCACCCACTCATTTCATCGACAGACGTTGCGACTGTTTCGTCGACTGCTCGCTCTGCCAGCTCCGCCAGCTGCACCTCCTCGCGGCCTCTGCGTCTGCGCGGCGCGCGGCCTTGTGCTGGATGCGCTGGATGGATGGATGGATGGATGAATGGATGAAAGATGGCCGACTGGGCCAAGTAGGGCGAACCAGTGCGCAGCCATCTTGCCTCACCGACTTAAACTATCTCAATATTTTTATGTTTTTTTTTTTTTTGGGGGGGGGGGGGTTATTGTTCGCACCGATGTTGGAACTTACGATTTGTATGGTTTCGCTCGTGTCTTTGCCCAAACCTTCGGGGAAGCGTTGTCAAAGACGGAAGAGTTTTTCTCGACCACTGTCCTTTCTCAAATTAGATTCTTAAAACATTCAACAATATGCGCTGCTCTTGATGGCTACGCTTTCGGCAGCATACGTGATCGAGATGTCTGTACGTCATCGAATGCAAGCCTTTGCAGGCTGGCCGCTGTTGGGACCGAGCGTTTGACCCTGGTTGGTGGTGTGTCGACTCATGCCAGGCACGGGAGCGGGAGTGGGGCAGGAGACTGGGAGCCGATCAGCGGTAACGAACTGTACAGTATGTACAGATTTAATTACATCCTATGTACAGGTTAGGCGGATGATCGTCAGCAGCGTTCATCGAGGTTGCGAGTTCCAGCAAAAGAAAAAGAACACCACGCTCTTGCGCGCGCTCTTGCACCAGACCGTTTTCTTTCTCGTTGTCTTGCTACCCCCAGGTAGCTCGAGGCTGCAGGTGCGTCCTTTGTCCGGGACGTTCAAAACTACGCCAGATGAGTAGACTTCCCGGCGCTGCCAGTTCTGTCGGGGCAGCCGAGGCAGTTCCTTTCTTTCATGCCTCGGGAAAACGAGGGCGCAAGGTGTGGCCGGTCCATCTCGCCGATCGCCGATACTTGGTGATGAAGCCGGACGCCCGCAGGGATACAACAGCTCCTCCGCCGACGGGTAAACGGTCTTGAGGTTGAGGGGTCTGCAACCGCTCTGCCGAAAGCCGATGGCTCGCTGCTGTCCTCCAGGCCCCAGAATCGGCGCTGCTACTTTTTCACCTCTCAAACATGCAAGCAGCGCATGAATCACGGAATCACAAAACATCACACAACAGAAATCAGCAAGCATTCACCCCGCCCGGAAATTCGCCAAGTAAAGATCACCCTAATTAATCTCACTGTCATCAAATTCTGCCGTCCGAGCGCGGCTGACCCACCAAACAAGACATCGAGAAAGCACTAAAACACTAGAATTGCTAGAAATCTCCCAAGGCTTTATAGCGTCTGTACAACCCCTTTCAATACATGCGACTGAGAGTGTCTGCATTCGAGTTCAGCTTCCCCCGCTTGTATGTTACTCGGAAGTTAAACTCCTGAAGTGCTAAGCTCCACCTTAGCAGCCGTCCGTTTTTTGGCGACATTTGCTGCAGCCAGGTCAGGGGACAGTGGTCCGTCTCAAAGGTGAATGGAGCTCCCGCCAGGTAACAAGACAACTTTTGTGCGGCCCAGACTAGACAAGCACACTCCTTTTCGGAGGCGCTATACGCCTCCTCCCGTGTTGTCAGCTTGCGGCTCGCGTAGAGAATGGGATGCTCTTCGTCCCCTTCTTTTTGGCACAGAACAACCCCCATGCCCCGGTCACTTGCATCGCACTGCACAAAGAATGGCTGAGCATAATCAGGTGCTCTTAGCACCGGCCGCTCGGTGAGCGCCTTCTTTAGGCTCTGGAAAGCCTGCTCCTTTTTCTCGTCCCACCCGACTTTACAGCGGCTAGTTCGTCTCCAGAGAGCTTTTGCAGCACTTTGGCTGGACCTTCCCACTGCACCTCTAACTTGTTTTTCTTGGAAACCCTCAGCAGCATCACTTGGTCTCCCACTTCAAACTTACGCTCCCTGGCTCCCCTGTCATAGTAGAGTTTCGCCTTCGCCTGCGCCCGCTGCATGTTCGCCTCAACTACTTCCTGTGTCTTATGCATGCGATCTAAGAGCTTCAACACGTACTCCACCACAGTCGGGTCTTCCCCTTGGCCTTCCCACGACTCACGCAACATGCGTAGTGGCGAGCGCAGCGAACGCCCATACACAAGCTCGGCCGGGCTGAAACCCGTGGCCTCATGTGGCACTGTGCGCAATGCGAACATGGTTGCCGGAAGACACGCCTCCCAATCTACTTTCTGCTCGAAGCACAGCGCGCGCAGAACTCGTTTGAAAACTGAATGCCATTTCTCTACGGCGTTTGATTGAGGGTGGTACACGGAGCTATGCACAACACGAATGCCACATTTCTCCAAAAATGTGTTCGTGAGGGCGCTAGTGAAAACACTACCCTGGTCTGATTGGATTTCAGCGGGAAATCCAATCCTCGCAAACACAGACAGCAGCGCGTCCACGATCTCGGCTGAACTCAACTCTTTCAGAGGACATGCCTCTGGGAACTTCGTCGCGGGACAAAGTAGCGTCAATACATACTTGTACCCTGACTTGCTCACTGGCAGTGGACCTACCGTATCTATGACCAGGCGGCGAAAAGGCTCTGTGATCAGCGGCACTAGTCTCAGCGGTGCTTTGTTCTTCTCGTGCGGCTTCCCCACACGCTGACACGCGTCGCACGACCGTACAAAGTTTTCCGCGTCGCGGAAGCAGCCTGGCCAGTAGTACTCTTGTAACAGCCGGTCCTTCGTTTTCTTAATGCCGAGGTGACCTGACCAAGAGCTCCCATGAGACAACTCTAAGAGGTCCGAGCGGTACTTCTGGGGCACGACCAGTTGGTCGAGAACCCTGCCCTTACGATCTTTGTAATGGCGGTAGAGTACCCCTGCCTTGATCTGATACGAGACGTTCCGTCTGCTTATGCCATCTTTGGCGGTATCATGCAGTACTGTAAGGCTCGGATCACTCTGTTGTTGCTCAATGAGAAGCTCTCGGTCAACCTGTAGCAAGGCATGAAAGCTACGCGACGAAGGGGAGAGTACGAGTCCCCCTCGTCCCCCGTTTCGCAGACAGGCACAATCTTTCCCTCTTCTACCTCCGCCGCGGTATCGCTTCTCGCGAGTTTCCCGGTTTCCCCGGCGGCGCTCCCGTGTCGCGTTGACCCCATTTTGTCCGTAGAAGTGGTCTCCGCATTGTCGGAGGAAGAGGGCCCGTCCGAAGTTGACTGACAGCTCGGTGGAACTTCATCCTCACTCCGACACACCACTTCCGCGGCTATTTGGCGCGCCCTGGCTCTCGTTAGCGCCTGCACCTTCCTTTCGCTAAACACTAGGCCCCTTTTCCGCAGCATCTGATCGGATTTGTTTGAAAACAAATAGGGGCAGCTGAGCGGCAGATTGCGGGAAACCGCGGCCTCGGTCTCCAGCTTCCCAAAGGGACCTTCTACACTAACGCGAGCAATGGGGAGGCAGACCTTTTGATCTTCGACTGCCTGCTTAATCCATGCACATTCCCCCGTGTAGTCATCTGGCCTAACCAGAGACGGGTGCATGACATCGATGGTTGCTGCGCAGTCGCGAAGAACTCGGCACGGGCTACCATTGACTCTTAAGTCGTGTACGTAAGGCTCTAGAAGCCTCCGGTTCTCCTCGTCATCGACGTAGTGAAACACCACTTTTGGCTTCCGACATCCCGCCGCGATGTGCCCGCTCTCCTGGCAGTTATAGCACACCGGCGGTTTGCGCTTTTCAAACGACTTCTCTCTTTCGGGTTTCCCCTTCTCACTGGATCTCGACTCTTTTGAGACGTCTTCGCTCGGAAGCTTTTGTTCAGGTTGCCTACCTTCCCCATTACGTTTACCGGCCTTTGCCGCAGGCCATTTGCCGGTTCCGTCGGGCTTCTTAGGTTCCCCTCTGGCTTCCCTCTCGAGCGGACGCTCCTCTCCAGCTTTTCTACGTGAAGCGTATTCCTCGGCCAGCTCCCCCGCTCTCTCGACGGTGTTCACGTCAGGCTTGTCTTGAAGCCAGAACCTCACCGCGTCAGGGAGGCAACGGTAGAACTGCTCAAGGGCTACGCATTCCACTACCTTATCGTGCTCTCCGTACACATCGGCGCTTTTTAGCCACTCGATTAAGTTTGCCCGCAGGTCGTACGCGAGCTCCGGGTATCCTTGTTCGGGCTTCTTACGCATGCTACGGAATCGCTGACGAAAGGCCTCTGTGGTCAGGCGGTACTTTCGGAGCAGACTCGCCTTCACCTTCTCATACACTTCAGCGTCCTCCTTGCTCAGACGCGCGACAACGTCCGCGGCTTCACACGGGAGGAGCGTCAGCAGTCTCTGTGACCAAGTTTCGCGTCTGAAACCCAGTTTTTCGCAGGTACGCTCAAAATTCACCAAAAAGAGGCCAATGTCCTCGCCTACTTTGAACGGCTGCATCAGTTTAGACATTTTGAAACTCTCGACCTTCCTTTGACTTGACCCCTCTGAGCTAGCCCGCCCGCTGTCGAGCTGCCGCTGCTCCAACTCGAGTCTCCGAAGCTCGAGTTCCTTTTCTTTCAAGTCAAGTTCCCTCCTTCGGTCATGGTTTCTCTTCTCTACTTCTTCCCAGCTCTCAATGATCTCCTCATTTTCTAGATCTAAAGCCCGAATCTTATCAATGAGTTGCTGTTTTTTTATGGTTCTTACTACTTCTAATCCCAGTTCCTCTGATAGCTGAATCAGTTCCGGTTTCTTCAATTTCGCCCACTCCATGTCTATCGTGAATGCCACCCACGCTCGGAATATCCCTCTACTGAGAAGTACTCTAATGTCACGCTTCTTCAGTAGCCACTTAGGTACCCAAATGTCACCGATAAATTCCTAGCTATAAGGAACGACACTTGGCGAACCTCCGAACGAAAATGAACACCCACCCACCTCCGATGTCCGACGCATGTGACCCGATCTCCACCGCTGCCTACCAGTTGTTGGGACCGAGCGTTTGACCCTGGTTGGTGGTGTGTCGACTCATGCCAGGCACGGGAGCGGGAGTGGGGCAGGAGACTGGGAGCCGATCAGCGGTAACGAACTGTACAGTATGTACAGATTTAATTACATCCTATGTACAGGTTAGGCGGATGATCGTCAGCAGCGTTCATCGAGGTTGCGAGTTCCAGCAAAAGAAAAAAAACACCACGCTCTTGCGCGCGCTCTTGCACCAGACCGTTTTCTTTCTCGTTGTCTTGCTACCCCCAGGTAGCTCGAGGCTGCAGGTGCGTCCTTTGTCCGGGACGTTCAAAACTACGCCAGATGAGTAGACTTCCCGGCGCTGCCAGTTCTGTCGGGGCAGCCGAGGCAGTTCCTTTCTTTCATGCCTCGGGAAAACGAGGGCGCAAGGTGTGGCCGGTCCATCTCGCCGATCGCCGATACTTGGTGATGAAGCCGGACGCCCGCA